>VZSC01013943.1:1681-31770 GCA_013398225.1 Steatornis caripensis
GTTTTCCATAAGTATTTTATCACTGAATACAGTCTTATGTTGATAAAATACAGGAAATACAGTCTTATGTTGATAATATACCAATTTAGGAAGGAAGAGAATAGCATAATTTGAATAAAAATAGTGTTACAATGAAGTAAATTTGAATTCACTCATTTCTGTTGTGATCAAGTACATTCTTTCTTTTTAATGTTTGTGCGTAATCTGTGTTATATATTTTGCTACTCTTCAAAAAAGTTCCAAGTAGTATTTAAGACTAATAGCTGAATACAAAATAAAACCAAAACAGGTGAGTTTAGGTTTAACTGTTGTGAGTCCAGCTCACAAGTGATAAAGCAATCACAGAATTTATAGGACCAATCAGGTAAGCCTTTAGCCCAAAGGAGAGGAAACATTGAGTTTGGAGCAGGTTGCTCAGGGCTTTGTCCAGGCAAGTGCTGAGGACGTTCACAGCTGGTCATCCCGCAGCCTCCTGGGGTAGCCTGGGCCAGTGCTTCACTAGCCTTATCCCTAGAGGCTTTGCCTACATAGATTTTAAAGAAACTGACTTATTCATTGAAAGTCATAGTGTGTGAGTGACATACCCAGTTTAAGATTTGCCCTAATTTCATCTGCCTAGCTATTAATATCTGT
The DNA here is from genome assembly GCA_013398225.1 of Steatornis caripensis. Lineage (NCBI taxonomy): Eukaryota > Metazoa > Chordata > Aves > Caprimulgiformes > Steatornithidae > Steatornis > Steatornis caripensis. The sequence continues at coordinate 2,315 of VZSC01013943.1, forward strand.
GCTTCATTTTGCTTTATAATAAATCAGTAAAATGAATTGCTACACCATGATCAGGGAACCTGCTTTCTCCCCTGTAGCAGCAGTATGTCTCTATTCATGAATTTTATATATATTGATCAATATATCACTCAGTGTGAAATACTGTAGAGTTTAATAAACCTGAACTGAGGAGGATGAAATCCATTCAGAAATTTTTCTCCTGCTGTTTTTCTATTCCTTGGTATGGAACTGCATGACTTGAGTCTTTTGTTCACTTAACACTTTGAACTGCTACTTGAGTTCTGATACAAAGTTCAAAGCTGTTATGAACTGAGAAGACTTTGTATCTTTATGTTCAGATTTTTCTTTGCTTTAAACTGCATATTGAAATAAAATCATTCAAATTTATCACAGACATGGTTGAGTTCCTTATTAGTGATTAAATGTGTTGCATTCCTTGTGTTTTCTTCATTACTTGCTTATCAATTGCATTTATTGCATAGTTTGCTATGGTGCATGTAAATAGTTTTTTTTGATACATGAGTGCACTATGAACCAAAATCCTAAACTCATGCATGTGTAGGCTGAATTTGAGATGAGGCAGTAAGGAAAGCCTCTACTTTATGAATGCTGTCTTTAGATTTTTAGCCAGGACACACCTGCCAGGGTGGGGCTGGGGTCTTCGTTTAACAAAATTCTGAGCTTAGAGTTGATGTCCTCTGTTGACTTAGTGACAGCTTCCTGATGCTCCTTTGTCCAAGAGGGTGGTGCGTGTTCCAGCTTTTACTTGTGGTCAGGTGCCAGTTGACATCAACAGGTCCAGCTCCTCAGACTTTGAGACAGTGTGGTTATTTCAATCCTATTCTTTCTACTACCAACTTGTTGCTTTACTACATGGGTACCAGGAATAGTCATGCAGTAGTTGTTTCTGTTCAGTATCTTTACTGAGCTAGTTTAGTGGCTTGTGCCAAGGGCCATATCAGTGCTACAAGAATTTTTTTTTCTGTTCTGCCCCGCGATTTGTCTTGATTGATTTCTGCCTGCATTGTTTATTTTCTTCACAATTCAGTTTTTCATTTGAAAGACAGCTTTGTCATGTAAAACATCTTGTATTTCTCTATGCCAAGGCCTATGGAGGAGCTTGTTGCTCTTTCTTCTCTTGTCAGGAATAAGTTATTGTGCTGAGCATTTAACAAAGCCTGGTAGGTTCCTTTTCACACTGTTCACAGTTCAGTGGATGAAACTTTCTCTAGTTCAAGTAATTAATATCAGATATTTGATAGGTATCTAACATAACAGGCATGTTAGATGCATTTTTCAACAGAAGGGGGTTTTTTATATCCCTTTCTAGTACGTAAGTTCAGTGTATTCCTCCTCACCACCTTCAGAGATCAGTGTACTAAAATGAGGTCACACCTAAATGCTAACGAGAAAAAATTTAATTTTGTTTCCTCTTGCAATGGTTGAAAATGTTTTAGTTTTTGCCTTTCTTCTTGCCCTTATAAGTAATTCATGATTGTATTGAGGTGCAAGAGAAGGGCCTGTACTACGACTGCATCCCAGTTTTATTTCTGTTGGGAAGGGATTGGTAAAGAGAAGTACATTTATTCACGGAAGTATTGAAGAAAATATTTTAAGATGATAGGAACACTTGGAGGAAAAAATGCATCTTATTATAATCATGTTTTAAAGTCAGGTAAGTGAAAATTGCTCTCGTGTAGAATTAAGTTAATAGTTACTTTTATTTTTGCATAACTTGATTTTTTTTATGTTAACAACTGAAAGATTAGTCAATACAGTAGAATTGAGGCTTAGAGCTAGTCTAAAGATAATTACAAGAATTTCCTACAAAGACTTTCAGCAGCTGATATATTTTAGCCCTTTTCCTTGTTACTTTGAGAAAGTTAATATGCTGCTTAAAGACGAAAGAATGAGACTTCTTAGGTATATTGAAGAACAACAGTGTAAAGGGGAGTATCAATGAGGCAGGCAGTATCTCTTTAGAGAGTGTTTTGCTGTCTCTTACCATCAGTCTGAGCTCATTCTTTTCATAGGTACACTGCAGCAAAAGCCCAGGGAGGGCTGAAGATATCAGTGTCAGTTTGTAAGCCTCATAAGTTAAGTGTGAAAAATTGTTGTTGTGGTAATTGTTGTTTATTAGTATGTTAAATATGAAAAATATGAAATAATTGTATTATTTCTTGTCCGTGATGCATAATTGTATCAAAGAAGTGTCCTTGAAAACCAAATTTAGGTATTCTTTTAGAGCAATATTGCATTTCTGCTTCTCAGCTCCTACTGACTGGAATATAGACACCTTATTTCTGTTTCCTTGTTATTCTTCTGAGTTGTTTGCCTGCAAAAACTGCTGTGTAGCTCCACAATGGAGAATGGGTCTGGAATCAGAAAAATGAGGGTATTGGGTCAGTGCCAGTGACATATCCTGGCTTATTTATGTCTGTACTGGATATGAGATATCCAAGTGGTCCACAGGGCAAAGAATTGACTACACGTCAGAAAAAATGCTTTTGGCTACTGCAAGCAGTTTGTTCTATTCCGATCACCTTTCTAGAAGATGTAGCAAGAATAAAAGGAGAAGAATACAGTGTAGACAAAGTTTTTCGTATTGTCAAAAACTTTTGGCTTTCAAGAAAAGGCGATTTTTCTCTTTTGTTTTTGCAATTTGCATTCCATGTTGCTTAATTTATACTTGAAGTGCTAGCAAAAAGACTATGTTCTGAACCATGAAATTTAAGCCACTGAGATGAAGCCAAATTGAAGAGGTAATAGTCTGAATTTCCAGTTTTTCTAAACAGATTGTTCTGAGTCAATAATTATCTCATCAGTAGAAGATAGGGTAGCCAAACATTTAATTTGTCACCCATGGATGCAAATTTAAAGAAATTTAATTGCATATGATCTTTCTGCATAACTTTTTTTGAGTGTTCGGATAAATGCATTTTAAAAATTAGGGAAGAGCTAACATTTTAAGAAAATACAGAAAAAGGAGAAACCTTGTTATATGTCGTGAAATACCGGTAAGTGCATTTCAGCTGCTTTTGGATTGAAGGTGAGAGAATACGAGGCCATGCCACCTTATCAGAGATGGGAGGAGGAAAGACCTTTAGAAACTTGAATCTGTTCTGATTTGCTGGAAGTTATGAGCAGGGGGTCAGTGTGGAAGCAGTTAACCTGTTCTGCTGCCTTCTATCCATCCTTCAGAGGATCCAAAGTCTGAGATGCAAAATATTATGGGAGATACGAAGAAGATTCTTCTTTTAAAAGTTTGGGAATGGAAGTTGGTATAAATATCTTCTACCTCTTTTAAATTAATTGCCCAATTTGCAAAACTACTGTGAGTTCTCAGTACTTAGTCTGTCTTACACAGCCCACCTCTAAAAACTTAAAATTCACTGAATCCATTTTTCCTGTGCTAGTAAAATTGCTGTTCAGTGTGTGAAATTCATTACTCATGCAGTCATAAAAAGCATCATTTAAAAAACGATACTCTTTTTAAAGTAAACACAGAATATACGTCTTAAAGCCTGTTCTGTTAACAGTTTAAAAACACTTCAGAAAAACAGAACCCGTCTGCAGCAGTCCACTTCAGCTGTGATTCATTTTAACTCTTAGACTTGCACAACTTTTCAGTAGCTAATCCAATTTCAATTCATCAGGACAGAATTAAAACAAAAGCAAATTATATTTAGAAACCTAAATTGTAGAAATGTTGAGTGATGCTTTCCTGTGTAGTTGTGTCTTGGAGAAGCTTAGCATGGTGCTAAAATACGTTGGGTTCTGCTATTTAATATAAAATAATCACTGCTGAAGAACAGGTTTTCTGAAGAAGGTTAGGGTGTTTTCTGTAACATAGCTAGTGTCTTCAATGATTTACACATGAGTTGGTACTGGATTGAATACAATTAAATTAATTTACTTTCATAATCTCAGAATTTTCCACTGTACTTTGTCAGAAAATTTGAACGCTTACATTTGCAACTGGAAATGGTAATAAGCATATTCATCCATAGGAGTGTTTGGCAAGAGAGATACTTACAAACACTCTGCGATAGCATTCCAAATCGCAAACTATGCTCAGCCTGGGGTTTGTTCATTTATTTTTTTTCATTTATCAGTTTTTAATTTTATAAAACAAGACAAATTTTAGTGATGGATTCAGGGAGCATAAGGGGAAGTGTTGAATCAGTGCCAAAGGATTCTGTTAATATTTTCAAACTTGAACTAGTGAGGTCTGAGTTCTAAATGGCCAGATAAATGGATATGTGTTGAGAAACCTCAGATTCTACTGACTTTAATAGAAATTTGCAGAATTTAGTGGCTTTGAACATCAAACACTTCACCGAGGATGTAAAAACCCAGCTTTTTACAAGCATGTTTGATTATCCCAATCTTTATTCCTGAATTCAAGATAATTAAATTGGTTATGTCTAGAATAAAAGAGAAGACAAGACTGTCTTTATACCAGTTCCTCACTTAGTTATCTGTTTTGTCCTTTTCTCCAAGTTTGCTGATCTTGTCAGTTCATGATGAGCTTGTTGGGAGACTGTCCATTTTCATGTGTTCTGTATGGGTCTGAAAATGTGAGTCTGTATGAAAAGCATGTAGTGTTTGCCTTGTTCTTACATCAGAAGAATTTTTTCTTTTGTCCATTTTATGCTTGTTTCCAAAGGCTTAAAATGCAAGCTTTGTTTCTGCAATAATGGCTTAGTGTAGGCTTACATTGTTGATCCCCTCAGTAGAAGCAATGTAATCCACTTTGGCAATGTGAATTTTTAAACAATCATCAGCCTTTGCTATTAACCCTTCTATGCTAATGGTAATACCCTAGAAGAACTACAAAGGCATTTAGTGCTCAAGCTTAACATAAGGCTTGAAGGACACTTAGCAGCATTTACATTCCTTCGTCTAGTCAGAATGAATTGCAGAACTGATGTTAAACTTGATTGGTACTGTATTCAATATAACATAGTTGATTGTGAGTTGATCCTGAAATACAACTTTGCAGGGGATTTCTTTGGGAAAATATGAAAAATTCCTTAAAGTCCTCTGCAATTAGATGCTGCTTGAAGACTCTTCTGTCCCTTGCTTTCGTTTGCTATTTGAATAGGTCAGTAGTATACTTTTCTCAGAATGCTTGTTTTTTTTCTTTAAACTAGATATAAATGCAAGAAGTGTTCAGTCATGTTTTTATTTGCCAAGCTATTTGAGAGATTTTTGTACAAAAATAGGAAAAATAGTTAAGGTATTCTTTTTCCTTTTAATTAGTCCTGTTAAATCATGTAGCAGATCTAAAAAATTTTCTTGATGCCTAATAATGCAATTTTTTTAATGCCATTTCTCTTGATTTTTTTTGTTCCTACCTGTTGATTGTTCTCCCCACCTACCTCTGTTCTTGTTTGAGAAAGCTGATCGACCAAATAAAAATCAACACGATTACAGTGCTTGTGACCTTTATTATGAGAAGAACATGGATGGTTGGATTTTGTGTCTCAGCAATCAGAATTACTGCCCTGGGTATCTATAGTCGCACTGAAAAGACCTATCAAAGTTAATATGTGCTTTGTGTCTCCCATTGGAGTATTTTGGGTATATCTTGTGATGCAGTAAAATGAAGAGCTCTCTTCTGTTTCAGTGCACTGTCAGAAAACTACTCCATATTTATTGAGACACAGGTTTTATGAGGAATCACTGAAGAACTATTAATAGTGACAGTAACTTAGCTAACATCCTCACTGCATAATTACTAGCTCAGTTTTGTGAGCTGAATGATCTCACAATCAAAAAAAGCCACCTAGCTTTGTTGAACATCTCAGTTAAGTAGTATGGGTTTTGTGTTTTGGAATCCAAGAGCCAGAGGTTAGGACCAGTACAAGAGGGAAGACTAATTCATCAAGAAACATAAACTCATGTAGTGCAGATTTTCACTATGGTCTTACGGTGTAGAGAGTAATTCAAAACATCATTCACCTTCAAAACCTTTAAGAAAAAGCATTAGCATAGTGTTTTTAGAAATGAACATGGATCCTTAGCAAGGACAATCCCAGCCCAAGCATCTCCAGTACCCGAAAACAGCTCAACAATTCAGAAGGTACACAAGATAGGCTAGAAATAAAGTTTCCACCCTCTGCCCCCTCCAGATTGCACCAAAAAGGGCAGTCATCATGGGATAACCAAACAATCAAGGAGTCTGCAATAGAGTTAACTAATAGGCTTTATTTTACAGCCTATGTGAATGGAACAGCTGAAGGCAGAAAGATGGAGGTCTGTAAAAACCGTGCTTTCTAATACAGGAGTATTCACCAGTTGGAGATTACTGCCTGGGACACCAAGAAATTTTTTATCCTCTCATAGCTATGTCTACATGAAATGAGTTGATTATTTATTACTTTCAGTTATAGAAAACTAAAGTTCCCTTACAGTTTAGCCTTTAATTAAAAAAAAAAAAAAGGCTATAAGGAGAATGTTAGGTTGGATTAATGAAAGATTTTTTTTATTAATTATTTTATTAATTTATTATTTATTAATTTTTTTATTAATTAAAGAATGTTAGTTGGTTTTAAGTTCTGGTCCTGTTAGTTGATCAACAGATGAGTGTACAATGTTCACTCTGAAAGAAAATATATTCTACCTATGTATATTGAATGGTTGTTGGGGTTGGTTTTTTGACCCTTGCTTAAATTTTTAAATTTTTTTGTTTTATAGTGAGAAATTAAACATTGCAAAAGCATTTTGCTTCATAAATCCAAAGTTATCACATTTTTCAGGTCTTAGACCCTGTGAAAATGTTTTACATAATATTTGGTAATATTCTGTCACTCAATTTCAGGAAATTAAAAAATCAAAAACTATATTTAGTGTACGTACCAAAGCATAGGATATTTTGAAAAGTTGTTCCCTACTCTTCCATTATTGCATAAAGAGTAATACTTATAATTTTTTCTAAACTAAAGAAGAAAAATGAATCCTTTAAAGGACATAAATCAAAATACAAGAAATCCCACTTTGAGATTAAATTAGTTCTTTACCATAAGGGTGATAAGCACTGGAATGGGTTACCCAGGGAAGTGCTGGAGTCTCCATCCTTGAAGATATTCAATACCTGACTGCACCCAGTCCTAAACAACCTGCTCTAGCTGACCCTGTTTTGAGATGAGTTGACTCCAGAGGTCCCTTCTAACTTCAGCCTCAATTTTGTGATGGTAAACACAAATATTTAACTTCATAACTAAGCAAAGCAAGTGGGGTTCTATTTCGGCTCTAAGAAAAGTCACAATTTCATGTGCTGATTGCAGGCTGTTATGTGCAGATTGGTTTTAGGCAATCATTGAACGGTGGGATAAACATATTACAGTAACTATTTTTCTTTCTTTTTATGAATTATGTTCATTTTGTCTGTTATAGTAACAAGCACTTAGAGATTCATTAATATAATCAAAATAAAAATAACTTCTAAAAAACAGCAAACATTTTAGATTAAGGTACTAAAAGATCTGGATTTACTAAGGTAGACTCTGCGGGATTAATATAGCTGAGGGATCTTAGAGGAAATGCGCAATAATCAGCTAAGCACACGTTTAGCAATTATTGTGTGCTAATACCTCCAAATGTTGGCTTCTGACTTCAGTGAGTTGGTTTTGGAAGGTATTGGAAGAATAGAGAGTTATTTTGCAAAAAGAAGCAACAGTGGCCCATTGCTTTGCAGCAGCATCTTAAGAATCCAACTTTGGAAAGCAAAAACTGTCTTATAAAAATATGCATGCATTTAAACAGCTTTTAAAACTAGTTTAACAACATACTAAAAGCATGGCAAGACAGAATTCATTTCTCAGATACTTGGGCAGGATAACTTACAGATACTGTCTTATGTTGTAGAATCTGAAAAGGTATAAAAAAACCTGTTGTGTGTGTTCTGCTGCATTAGATGGTTCTGTATGGTGGTCATGCCCATGGCAAATGAAGTAAAAAAACCCAAAACATAATGGAAACCAATTACAACTTAATAAAGTGTTCTACCCCCAGTCAGTTCTGTGTTTAGGACTGTATATACTTTCACACTTGGGTGAAACTTGAGCATTGTGACAATTATGGAAAAGGAAGAATCCTTACAGTGTAAGTCTCGGTAAATAATTTTGTTTCTGTTTATTCTCTAAAAGTTGTTAGTTCTAAGATGACAAATAAAACAGTCAAAGTAAGCATCACTGGATTAATTGTATGAATTTTATGCTGTTAGTCAAATACAGTAATTAATGTTGACAGGCAACTGGGTTGTTTGAATCCTGTAACTTAACTTCAGAAAACAAGAGAATATTTTAAGCATTTTGCCAGTGTTTGGTTTTGATGCTTTTTCGTAAAAGGCTTACTTCTGAAAGGTGTAATTTGAATGCCGGTAAAGGTGCCAAGCCTGTTTCACAATGCAACCTGAAAGGACATAGGTTAAGGAAACCTTGTCAGTAGTTGGAAGTACTAAATAACTTCAGATCTGGATGTCACTGGTCCAGAACAGCTTCAATATGAGAAAGACTGAAACTTGGAATTTGTGGATCTGTGAGAATGTGTATGTTAGTATTTCTGATTTTACTGTCCCCCTAAATGTGGATGTTGTGCATGTTTTGTCTCTTGATACTCTATCCTGTGTCTGCCAAGTCTGTACGAATTCTGGATACAGATTTATGGAATGCCTCTCCAAATGGATTTTAGTCCCCCGAGGTCTCACAAGCTGTTTACTACCTTTGGTGAAGGATGGAGACGATAGGGATGCGTCTGAAAATTATAGCCAAGGGGTGATGAGTTGTGATCGTTTCTGATTTTGTATGTATGTTTCTCAGAAACTCTTTGTGCAAGGGAGACTACAAATGAATATGTTACTTTTCTGCTTTTTTTAATGCCCATTCTGTATTGTAATTCCTAAGAGCAGTCATCCAGAGCTAATAATAGAAATATTTAAAACTTTATGAGCTTAGTTACATGGATTCAGCCTTGTATGATTTGTTAGTTACTGCCTAGACAGATTGCTTAGTTGTCATCCAACACAAACAAAGGATTACCCAGTGAGAAAATCTGATTACTTGGAAGTGATGGTCTGGAGTTGCACCATGTCAAAAATTATTGGAGATTTTAAAAGAAAGGGATAATCATTGGCTGTTTCAGGAGAAGACGGCAGAGGGGGAATCTTAGCTGCAGGAGATCCTATGTTTTGAGTTGAATCCACGTCTAGGAGGAGTAAAAGGAGAAATGAAATGCTGGACTTTGGGAATTTTGTTTCAAAGCATTAAGAAAAGAGTGAGATTTGATAGGAATCAGAGAACCACAAAATTGGTGTGCTGCTTGATAGAGACCTCTGTTTCTTCTGCTGCCTAAAATTCTTCAGGAGACAATACTTATGTGCAAAATGATCTAATTTATAAATGGAGGAAAAATACTGTTAGGAAACGCGTTCAATGAAAACTGCTATGTTTAAGAGGGAGATGTCAAATACACTTAAAATAAGAGATAATAGCCTATGCAGCATCAGTATCCAGGTTATTAGTACATTGCTGGATATTTGCTCATTATTCAGCCAGGATGTTATTCAGAAGTGCAATATTTTTTCTATAAATTGCATTTTAAGACCCTAGTGTACAGTATGTGCATTTCAGACATAGACTAAACACAGTAGGCTATTTATTCTGGTCAAGTTGATAGTGAGGGGATGTCAGTCAGTGTGCTGTAGCCAGTCTAGATGTGATGTAGCCAGCAGAAAGATGCGGGCAAATAAAAAGAGGGTCTGGTGGAGAACAAAATAAATTGGAGATTTAGTAAAAGCAGTGAATGAGATAAATTTGAAAGAATTTGTTTTGTTTAGAAAAGAGAAGATTCAGTAGTAATATAGCAGCTTGCAAACATGAAAGCTTGAGGGAAGGCTGGTACTTTGATCAGGAGAGACAGTAGGAAGGGCATTTGAATTAAATATAAGAACGACTACAGTTAATTGCTGAGATAAACTGCTTGTGAGAGCTGCCTACTCAAGACTAATGAAAGTGGACCCCTCAGTAGAGCTGAGCTTAGAAGTCAGGAAAACAGGAATTCTCTGGAATGGGTAAGATGAGAAGCTCTTGACTTCCTTCCGAATCCAAATAAATTTGCATAATTTTTCATACTGTATTATAACTTGAGTCATACAGCAGGATGCTGTTACAGTAATGATTTTAGATTATGAGTTTTAATTATATGAATACATATTATGTAGGAAAATGAATTTTAAAGATATTACACAGGAAGAATATTAACGTTTTTGAAGAAAATTGGGAAGAGGCCTTGTTAGCTACCACGGGATTATGGTACTAGAAACAATTGCAAAGTTCTCTGCTACAGAACATACGGATTCAACTTGCCTAGTGTTTGTCGGGCTGGGAGTTTGGCATGTATATTGTGAACTGTTCCTAACTGCATGATCCAGATATCCACAGACTAGTTGGAAGTGACTGCTGATCCACAGTGCTCTTTCTTGCTGAACAAAGCACTAGAAACAAGAAGCAGAGGAATATTGTCACCTTGAAGAGTAGATGGAGTCTGAAAGATTGTGAACCGACGTGATGTTGAATCTTTTTGAGGAAATAGGAATCATCAGGACAAGTATAATGGGCTAAATGTTTCAGCCTTAGATTTTAGAACTTTCTCATTAATTTTTCTCTCAAACTACTTTTGTTCTCTCTCTTTTTTTTTTTAAATCTTTCTCCTCTTCCTGTTCTTGCTTTAGTCACTGGCTACCATGAGATCCTATCTGCTGTCACTCTGCTTCTTTTCAAGTTTTGCTTTGGACTACAGTTGCTGTAAACTTAGTTCAATCCTGTGTATTCTGTGGTGCTACTCTGTTCATTAACTGAGTATAGATTTTTTTCTTCACATGCTCTAGAGATCAATATTCCAGTAGAAAGGATAGTGCGCTGCAGCAGTTCAAAATAGGTGCCTATCATAGTCCACCATTGACAGGAATTTATTGGTTGGAAGTGGTGATGTGCCACTAGTATTGCATAGTACAGCCACCATCTTCATACAAAGTTAAATAACAAATGAACCAGATAAGATTGCATTAGTTAAATAACATTTATATAACCTACATAGCATACTCAGTACTACATGTTCTGTGTCAAAAGCTAGCGAGTTCCTGTTTTGTTTCACTTGCCGTTCTTTGTCTTGGGGTAGGTCTGAGTGGCATGGAACACACTTGGGGGAGGTTGTTAGTTTTTTGGTAAGGCGTTATAGTGATAACTCTTGCTTATGATTGTTCTTAGCTTAGATTGGAGAACGTGTCAATATGTTGAAAAGTCTTGTCTTTTTTGTGCACTGGGCTTTTTTTGTACACTGTAGATATTGTCAAAGCTTAAAACCCCATACTTTTCTGTGTATTTCCTGTGTTAAAGTATTGTGTGTTAGTGATATTAATACATTGAGACATGATAAATGTAATGAAATTGATAAAATGAACTTCCCGTACTGGTGAACCAGAAGGCCATTAGGAAGAGTGATCATCACTTCAATTCATATTTCCTGAATGAAAAGTATCACAGTAAAGTTGAAAAGGTCTTTTTTATGATAGCGTGATAGAGTAGTTCCTTCAGGTGGCATAAACTCAATGGAGGAATGTGACATCTCACTGATTTATACTTTAAAACATTAAATTAATTACTACTCTTTCTTGTGGATTAGTGTGATTGTTTCCAGTAATGTCATGTGCCTACTTAACACTTCTTGTTTATTGGAAATTGAACAATTTTAGATGAGTCCCACATTGCTTGGTATTCATTTTTTCATCCAACAGAAACAGTTTTTGATCACTTCTTTCATTTCTATCCAAACCAAACCAGCTAATTTTAGACAAAGAATAAGTGCAACTGATAAAGTAGTGATCTAATATAGCAGAAACATAGTGTGCGGTGAATGACCATATCAGCATTTGTTATTCAGTGGATGAACACTTGAAAGAGTTAAGTCTTCACTAAGAAATACAATACTGTGATAAATTCAATGTCAGCTGATGTACATTGTGATTTTTCTTAAAGAAATAGTAAAAACTAGTAAACTACAGAATAGCAATATGTTACTACAGTTTCTCCTAGCATTCCCTATTAATTAATCATTTTATGTCAGAATTGTCAAGCAGATTTTGTGGGCACACAAGTGAGGAAAAGCCTTATAAGATGGATGGCACATGTACCTGATACACAGTGAAGAGAAAGGAAAAAGCATCAAAGGCTTGCCAAAGCTGACTTCCATGTTAACGTTTTTAAACAGAAAATTAACTCTGTCTACCAAAGATATTTCAGAAAAATAGAAGACAGAATGAATCTATTAAATCTGCATGAGTTCTTGTATCTGCCAGGAGTGAAAGTTCATTTACAAGGGTAATTGCGTATGTGGGCCTGAAAAAGAATCATTATTTATCTAGGATGTTTTGCTCATTTATAAATCTTAAAAAACACTGAAGCTACATTGTGAGTGTTTATTAGAAAGTGTAGACCTGTAAGACAATAACCTACTTAGTGTGCTTTATTCCTCTGATCTGCATTTGGCAGTAAACATAAATATGAGAAGAAAAACGTGCTAAATACAAAATTTTCATAATATAGTTTCAGAACAATGTTGTGATGTTCTTTTGATAATATAGGTCAGTTTGCTAGGAAGTTATTGCATATTTATGTGAAATTCAGAAGAGTTTGAGCTGTGAATTGCTAGACACTGTAATCTTCACGTTTAGACTCTACTATTTCAAAAAGTAGGAGTGACACTGTAAAGCTGGTGGCTTTTCGTGCTAGCCAGCAGACTTCCCAAAGAAAGAATTTCAACTGTGACACCACCATAGCTATAATAGCTGGATGATTTGGAAACCACCCAAAAATGTTTCTGTCTTAGTGGCATACCAGAAGAGACGATGTGTCGGTGACTTGTATTTGCATGAGTACTGCTTTGTCAGATGTAATTTACTGGAGATACTGGGAATAACTCTCTCTTGCGTTGCAAGAATACAACCCATTTTTTCCCCCCTTTTAAGCCCAAATCATTACTATATTATTTGTATTATGCTAGAGACGCCAGTGGGTTTTCAGAGAAACTCACTTTTCTGAGTGCTTGGCAACCATACAGTGACATAGTCCATGATCTCAAGAGCATGTATAGCTAATACGGGAAGTGAGAGCACAGGGAGGCATGGTGATTTGTTTGGTGTCATAGCATTCATTCATGTTGGTCAGAAGTACCCATGTTCTTCACAGTTTACTGTCCTGAGAGTCTACTATGGTGTCAGATTTTTGGGCTAAAACCAATTTATTTGAACTTAAATAATGCAGCTTTGCTGACGTGATGAAACTTAAGGGTCTAAAAAAAAAATGTACTAATGGAAACAGTAAAGATGTATAGTTTATTTGTGTACATTTTGGAAAGTTGAAGGACTACATTCTTTTCAAGAAGAAGCTGCTTTGGAGGTGGGAATTCGTAATTTTTCAGGACACCAGAATGGTCTTGATCCACTAGTTGTTTCTTACTCTCCATAGAGAATAAGATGCTTTCTAAGATTTTATTGTTCTTATAGTAATCATTTTAATTTTTCTTTCAAAATCTACCTTAGAATATGGCTGTGTTCTGAGATTCTGTCCTTCTTCATGCTTGGTCTTTTGATGTGTTTTGTGAACCTGTAGTCAAAGTAGTATCTGTTGGAGGTGGTCATTATTGCACCTTGAAGAAAAGCCATTGACTTGCAGCAGTTTGGTGAAGTTGGTCTGACGTTTGTCAAAAATACATTTAGGACCATGTCTTGAGCTAAAAGTAATAAAAATGTGAATGTAGCGAGTATGTAGGTTAAGGAAAAATAAGTAAAAGCAATGAACCAAACCCACCCAGCTCAGTGGGATTTTCTAGATGTTTGATATGTTTGAGATCATTGCATTCTAATCTCATAATTTTACAGGGGCCTGATTTTAGGCTCCCACAACTGATAAAATCTCAATGACTGAATTTGTGGAATGCGGATACCGTTAACACTAAGTACCCTTAATGAATTTACTTTTATTTCCATTTCTTAACTTTTGTTTATGATCACAGGGGTTTTTTTGTCCCAGCTGTACAGGTTATGGACATGGCTCTCAATCCACAACTTGGTCACTATTTTTAATCTTTTATTCTGACTCACTCTTTTTTTTTCATCGTCTTTTCTTTTGTGATACATATTGGCCATCTACTCTTTTTTTCTTGCTCTGTGTTAGTACTTCTTGTGTTGTATGGGGAAAGGAAACTTGGTGATTTTCTGTCTTATTCCTGATTATCTTTTTGGATGTAGCTCCTAGTAAATTTATTCAGGAAGCAATTTAAACTAAGCTAATCTTCCACTGTGCTTATGTTCAGGACAACAAAAAATTGAAGGATCTTCTGAGGAACTCAGGAGCAGACCTGGTTATACCAGTGGTCTCATCAGTGCAAGATGGAAAAAGCTAATATAAAACATTACTGATTATTTAATATATCACTGAAACAGCCATATTTTTATATATGTCACTTAAAGCATGTTAGCCTTTAATAACTAATTAAGGCTAATGTTCACATTGGGTATTACAACAATCCAAGGAACTTTCCATTTGCTTAGGTGAAATATGCTTTCAGTGCCACAGGTGGACTACATTATTGCCTTAGATTTGTTTTATAGGTCTTGATTGTAACAAGTATGTCAAAATTCCCTGACTGTAAAATCAATGAAGCAACCAGATCAAGAAAAAATCTAGCCTATGTAAAACTGTACTTTGATTCTTAGAGCAGTAAGCATTTAAACTGGTACAGATGAGAATTGTTTTGAACAAATATCTAGCAATTTATTAATTCTGGAAGTGAAGACATTTCCTGAGTATGTTTGTTTCCTTTTTGAAAGACAATTTGTGAAACTTTCAATATATTACTCAGATAAAGCCTGATGGTTCCAACTGAGATTTGCAATCTAATTTTGGAAATTGGGACTAAAATATTTGTGTATTTAGGTATTTTTTTTTCCTAACATATCCTTTTTCTTCAGAAAATATACTTGAACAGTGTACCTCTTTGAGAAGCCTTTTTTTTGGTATGTTTGCTGTGAAGTTTCATGAGTAAACTGGTTGCAATCAGTCCTTATTATAGGACAACAAAAATAAATACTGGAAAAAGTCATAGTTTTTTCCCAGTAAAGGAGTGTGAAATAAGCAGGCTATATGCCACTATATGGCAGAATTTACCCTCTTTTAAATTATCAGTTTAAAGAAAATTTATAATTGTCTTTTGAGTGGTTTTGTATTACTCTGCAATTAGCAATGCTGTGCTTACCAGGTTTGCCATTCTTCATCAGTCTAAACATTTGCATTTCTTGAAGGATGAAAAATGGTTAGGAGGTGGAAGTAATAGTAAGCATATCTCAGGATCTGAATTTTTTTAAGGTACCCTCTTGACGTTGATGTCCAGAGACACTTACCACTGCTGTTTGAATTAAATAAATGCTAATGGTGGCTTTACTGCTTTCTGATTGCTCTTATTTAGAGAGCAACAAATCAAACTATAAATATTTTTTCTTGTAAATTGGCATTAATTGGTCAGAATGGCCCTGCCAGTGCTGTCTTCCTGCAGAATTTAGGGGATTTGGAGACTGCCAGTAGCGAGTGTTAAGTTTATAACTTTACCTATAGCCTTCTTACTCTTAGCCAAACTTTTTGTTTGTACTCAGCTGTTTTTACTTGTTTTCTTTTAACAACCTTCATTTGCACTATTACTTTATAAAATCACCTAACTTGAAAGAAGGGTGAGGCTCTGCTGGTGAGGTTAGTATTTCTCTTCATTTGCTCTGAACTACATTAGTTCTTTCTCTTTGATCAACCGTTCCTTATTGCTTCATAGGGTAGAACAACTTCTGACAACAAAACATTCAAGCATGGCCTTTTTCAATAAATCAATGTTGGTTTGTTTTTTTTTAGCAAGGTAAGTGTCTTCTGGTAAATTGTCTTGGAGTCTTTGTATGACAAATCACAGAGGTGGTGTGCAGGTATCCTTGGTGTTGGCCATGGGGCAAGGAATTAAATGGGGCTTTCAATCTGTCTGAATGCTGGTGGCTACTCTTATGTTCCCCATCACCATAGCCTATTGCTTGGAAAAGACAGTGTGGAAAATAGGCAGAATTATTGGTTCATTCAACTGAGGCAACAGTCTCTTGTATTGATCGCACGCTCATACTTTCAGACATTCATCAGCTTCTGGCGTGGCTGGCTAGTAGCCCAATTTAGAGGATAGTGGAGCTATTTCTACAAGATGACTCTTTAGGAATTGCATGGGGTAATTCCTCTGGGGTTCTTGTTTCCTACACATTTTCACCTTATAAAGCAGATCTGTGCCTTTAAAATACAATTGAATCAGAATGGTATAAAACTGTAATAAATAAACAATATAAATAAATCTTAAG
The DNA here is from genome assembly GCA_013398225.1 of Steatornis caripensis. Classification (NCBI taxonomy): domain Eukaryota; kingdom Metazoa; phylum Chordata; class Aves; order Caprimulgiformes; family Steatornithidae; genus Steatornis; species Steatornis caripensis. The sequence continues at coordinate 18,753 of VZSC01013943.1, forward strand.
CAACAGCATGTAGTGATTTGGCAATGTACCTGAGATGAGAACAGCTGATTTTAGCATCTACGCCTACCCCAGTAATTCTGAATGTTCTTGATTAACTGCTTTCAAAAGTTTCCATTTTCCAAACATTGGTTTAAACATCTTATGGATGAAAGACTACCATCCAACTTATTGTTGAATGGCAATGTGACTTTTATAACTTAATACTGCTGTGTTTTAATTTCTTTTATGTAGATGGACTTCAATCCCGTGTTACATAGAATATTTGAAAAAAATGCATTCAGTGAAGGTTTTCTGTCAGCCCTTTGTACTCACATAGCAGATTCTAGGCTTACTGGTCTTGGAACTGTTGTACTTTGATACTAACTCCTGTAGAGAAATAGGACTTGAAGTAGGTACATACTATCTGTCTAGTTTGCCAGGTGTAAATAATATAAACATTATAAGCAAAAAATTATATAGATACATATTTGTATAGATATAAATAAAGGGTAAGGACACATCCATCTCAACCCTTCTTACTGTCTCCCTACAAAAAATGTTATATTTAAATTAATTTTAAATTTATTTTAATACCATATTTATAGTTTATACTCATAAAACAACACATTCGAAATCTAGCTAATAAATGTCTCTAGTTCACGAGCTTGTATCTTTTTTCTACTTCCAAGTCTTTAACTCACCTCTACCCTGATCAATATATTACTAGTGAAAATTCATCATTCGCCTTCAGATGTAACACTGTGAACTTTTGTCCAATTGATAATCACCTTTCCTGGTTAGAATTTATTTGTATTTTAATGTACTACTTTGAGTTTGGAAAATAAGAAAGGGTCTCAGTATTTGTCATTCTTTATTTAGACAGGAATTAACTTTAGTACAATAGCAAGTGGATAAAATGAGCTGTTTTCATCCAGCCAAAGTTTAATCTAGTGGAACACTGCTGATTGTATTCACTTGACAGGGTTAGTAATTATATTTAGAGAAGGCATATTGTTTCTTTCTGCCATGCTGCCATAAAATAAAGGTTTGTTGATTGTTGTTGCAAAAATTGGGCCCTCGCAGTATTGTAATATTCTAAAAATAAAACTGAAGTTCCTAGTGGAATCTGATACTCTCTGGGCAACCGTTATGGTTTATAGCAACTGATGTCACATAGATTTCTGAAATTATGCCCATGTGTTGAACACCCAGAATTTTCAGGCTTTTTTCCATTTTAATCAAAACCAACTGTGTCATTATTCTGTTCCCTTTCCCTTTTCCAACCAATATTTGGTTTCTGTTGCATGATTTATGAGTACCTGTTGTAGTCTTTTGTGTTGATAGTGTTTACCCATCTGGGCTGTCTTAATTTTAGCCCAGCATAATGTGTCTTTTGGCCAGTTCACTCTGTGCTGTCGGTCTCTGTTTCCTGAAATCAAAATGCAGAAGGAATTTAGCACCTGTGAAGTGATTCCAGAAGGAGGTAACATCAGTGAATCCATTACTTACACTTGTTGTTATTGCAATAAAGTAATGCTTAAGATCAAGAAAAAGCCCGAACTCAACGATTTAACAGTCAGTAGGAGTAATTTAAAAGAATCGGGATTCGTTTCTTGTATAACGTACCTAAAGAAACAAAGCTCCTTTCTTCTCATGAAGTTGAAACCATTTTCTCTGTACATTTCTGTGTTTTCCTTTTTGTAGTCTGCGAGGGAGGGTATTTACATTGAAGGATGTTTTTCTGTTCTTTGAAAGTTGTCTATTTTACTAGAAAATAGAAGAAATTTATACAAAGATGGAATGCACTCTAGATTAGAAAAGAAGCTTTTCACATTGAAACGTGAATTTAGTGGGCCAAATTACACTTAGAAGAAAAGAGCTTTATATATATATCCCTTAATTCACAAACTTATTATAGGCTGAAAAATCTTAAGATAAAGCACTGCTTCTTGTGTTTGAGTGCCATTGGGTATCAGAAGCACTTGCTGATGATCTGGTTAAATGGTGATGGATAAATATCATCTGAAATTGTTTGTTGGATGGCAATTTTGCCTGTCATTCCTAGACTACAAGGTTTTTCTTCCCCACGTTTGAAAGCTTTGATAAGTGAAAAATGTACATATCAGTAATGTGAATTAGACTACACTAAGAAGTTGTATAAATAAAGAAAATTTATATAAGCAGTTCCTTTACTCTTCACCTATCATTTAGTTTAGATAGGTGGAGCTGACAGAGGAGACTTTCTGGGAGAAGCTCTGGAGGGAATGTATTTTTTCTCCAGAGTGCCCCCAAGTGACATCTCTTCAGTGGCTGAGCAAGGAGCCTTGAATCTCTTTGCTTGGTGTTCTTGGACAGTTTTTTAAAATAAACCAATCTGGTTTTGTAAGCATTTTAATGCTTCTTTTTTTAAAAAAAAACCTGTATAAGTTTTACATGTTCTACATATTCTATACATAAATGGGATGAAAATAGAAAATGTCTACAGAACTTACTGTGAGAGGACTCTCAATATCTTTTTATTTTATAAGAGAAACAGTAAATCTGTGCTAGCAACTTTTTTTTTATTGTAGTGTAAAAAAGATCTAAGAATTTTGGATCCTAAATTGCTTTCTTTGAGGAGTTGGTTATAGTACATAGTACTTGGTGTGTTGGTATATCTGTTCATTATATTGGTTTTATTTCTGCATTCGTATAGATCATAAGTATGCTTATCCTTATTTGCCTTAATTGTTTAATTGTTTACATCTTTGCTGTCTTCTAATAGACATCTGTAGAAATATCTTCACTTTTTTTTTGTTTTTATTTAAAATGTCTTCTATTTATGTAAGATTAGACATCTGGAAGGGAGCACTGCTTATTACTGGGGATGACATGACTGAGTGTTTTATTGTACATGTGAAGAAGCAGATATGTTGTATGAAGAATCTAGTGACTAAACAGATTTAAAAATATTCATGCTGTAATGATCTGAACCCAATAACGTGCTATGAACCTGATTGCTGATCTGCACCTTTTCAAGAGATTTATAAAAAATTCTAATTATGCTATTTGTATGACAACATTACATTTAAGACTCATCTTCATTTATATCAGATGTGCATTATCAAAAGATAAACATCTGGGATTACTGTTTTTTCAAAGTCAAGAGGACCTATTAGCAAAATGTTTGAACATTTCTGACACTATTTTTTAAAAAGATAGTTCAATATTATGCATTAGTTATCTTAAATATTAAGATGTGTGTGCACTGTTTTGTGCTCTTATCTGTTTTCAGTGTATGAAGCAGTAATAGCTTAATCATAGCCTTGTTACAGTTTATTCTCTAGAAATTAAGCAAGTCATTCATTCAAAAGCAACTGTTAAAGTTGAGAAATTCAAGAATTTTATGGTAGAAACATGCTGGTTTACCGAAGATATGCATGTAAATTCAGTCCTTGGAATAGATTTCAAAAGTTGAATAGTGTAAAGTACAGTAGGAACAGTGCATGCCTCCCAGTCAACAGTTCCAGGAAATATTATAAAGCTTCCTAAATTTTATCTAGTAATTTAAATTGAGTCCCCTCTCCCTGCATCCAACAAGTGTTTCTTGAGAATTCAGTACATGTCTTTTTTCTCTAAATTTCTTGCCTGCTTTGTCTTTCTCTATTCAGATTGTAAAGGTTGCGAGCAGTGGTACTCTCTACTGCTGTTAGTACGTTTGGGGAACGCACGTTCTTTCTACATACTACGTTCATAAAGAACCTTTATTAGTGTCGACCCTAAACATGACATGTGCTGCTTCATTCTCTAAAACATGGGATCACTTAATTATCACTGCTTATTTTCATATGGAGACTTGTTGAAAAGCATACTCTTTTTAATCTTACTGGTGGTATTAGTAGCTCCCTGACTTCTTTCCTGACAGTAGCTTTCTGATTTCTACAGACAAGATCAGTGTGTGTTTGATCAGCCCCATCTCTCTGTCTTGAAATTTTAAATTTACTTTAAGGCAGAACACAATGTCGTCTGTCCTGTGAAAAACAACTGTAATATCTGTTGCTTGTAGCTTGCTTTTTAGTGAGTGCAAACACAACCTTATTCTTCAACGTGACCCTTCTGCCAAGCATCTAAGTTGGTATTGAAGCACCAGTACTTGTACATGGTGTAACACGTGATCTTTGTTTCCTAATTATCCATTTGTGGGCTCAGTGCATGACCAAACAACTAAAAGTCTGGGAGATGAGGCTTCACCGTCACCTGTACTCTGTTACACAGAGGTAGTCCGAAGCCTTACTTTGTTCTGGTAAATCATCAACTTTGCTTAAATTGAGATCCCTGTAATCAAGTATTGTATTATATATGCAAAGTGCCCTTCTACAAAAATCCCTTTTGATGTAATTTCTGTTTACACTTCTTAATAGTGATATTTCTGTCAATGGGCTTTGGAGAAAAGATGATGAGCTTTCTATGTTGAGATATCCACTCAATAAGTTTCTGAGCCTTCTTCATTACTCCCTCTTTGAGAACACAACAGTAATATCAGTCATTATGTTTGGCTATTGCTTTTGTATTGTTTGTATCTTTTAGTTTTTGTACAAAATTGAGAGGACATAACATCTACTCTTATTTGTCGAATGATCTCCCTGTTGCTGCGTATAGGCATGATATCTGTGCGAGATTTTTGTTTGCTTGTTCTCTATCAGTTTCCTTCCAGATTTTGTGCTTGATTGAATGAGTGCGTCATAGTGATTGGTACTTAGTGTCAGTTCACAGATCTGAAAAATAATTTGCTGTAGCAAATTTTGCTTTTGCTCTTGCTCTGCTGAAGCTGTCCAGTTCCTGCTCAGAATGTAGTGGAAAGTGTTGGGTTTTTTTTTATACTTCCTGTACTATTTCAGTGGATTAAGGGTTGTTTAATACATATTTCTTTTATGAATTTTTTTTACCTTTTCTATAGATAGTAGTGATTTTGCTAGATAAAAGTTTAGAGGTTGTGTGATTTTGTTAGTATGTGGAATGAGTTGTAGCTATTACACTGAAAGATTACGACTAAACAAATGTGCCAAATTAGGAAAAGTAAATTTATTATTCTTAAAATAAATTATTCCTATGAATGTTAAAATTAGACCGTTTGTGTGTTTTAATACTGTATAAATCTTGCTGATAACATTTAATACCTTTATTGAATTCTAACAGCTATGATATCTTGTCACAGAAAGTAAATTTGTTTGAGAATAGAGATGAGCAAGTATCAGTTAGTTCTCATTACTTGACTCTGACTTCTGACTGGGCTCAAGTACCCTCTGCCAACCCGCATCACATCCACATGACAGGGTAGCAGGGGAGTCATCACAACAAAAACTGTTTTCTTTTATAAACAATTAGCGGAAAATACATTTTGTGCATTCATAGAGATTTAGATTTTGGAATGATTTTGATGACCTGGCATGTCTTACTCCTCAAATTCAGTTGGCTGCATAATGTTTGGTAGGTGGATATAAGGCAAGGGAATGAAGTTTGCATTCTTTCTGGGGGAAACAGTAAGGAATATAAATGAAACTGACTTTTGCAAGATGGGATTTAAAACTGAAAGTAGACATCTGTTTTATTTATTTTGAAGGATCTGAGGATAGAATTCTCCTCTTCCCATTTTCAGTTCAGAGAAAAGCATTGAAACAATTAGCCTGGTTTTTCTTGTGTTTTGAATTCAGCTGGCATTTTCATATTTCTTACAACAAAACATTTTTTTGTTTCAATGATCAGTTCAAATTCTGAAGTAGTTCTGAAGGTAGTGCTTCTTTATGAGTAAATAAAGTAATATAGTATGGACAAGAAAGAAAATGTTACATTTTCTTTTACCATGAAAACCAAACATGTATCTGTGAGAAAAGAAACAGTGCATTCTGCTCTACACAGCGCATAAAGACTGTTCATCATGAAGTATCAGAAATTAAGTTCAAGTACTGCCTAGAGCTTGGGAAGCAAAAGCAGATAGAGAATTGGTAAGACTTAGCTGTCATTATTTCTGAAATGAGAATTATTTTTCCTCTAACTTTCACTGCAGTACATACAAGCTCATGAATGTAAATACTGGAGATCAAGGATTCCACCTAAGAGGATAAAAGCTTTGATGACTAAATTAATATATTGCAAATAGGTATGCAGTTTGGTTGAAATATTACTAAATAGTTATATTAATAGGAAACAAGGGCACTCCATTGCACTTACAAGTGATCCAGTGACACCTTGAGTAATCAACCCTAATGTTTAGCCAGTCAGTTCTGCAGTTGAAACAATACCGTGGCATCTAAATGAGCGATCATGAAAGGGAGCTTACAGAGGATGAATAGATGAAGATACTGTTGGCATCTATTTTGTAAGCAAGAAAGCATTTACTTTTAAATTATTTTTAAGTAACTTACTAGGCTGAAAAGGCAAAATTTATAGAGTGACTTTTTAACTGGAAAAAAGCTCTTCCAGTCCTGATGATGACTGTGGGAAGCTCCCCACTTCTGTTATGTGTTTTCACACGCTTTTAACTTTTAAACCATGAAATACTGTGCAGACAAGAAGCAGAAAGAGTGACAGGAGTGGTGGACATTTTGACAAGTATAGCAAAAAAGTTTATCCAGAACAAAAGTACCTACAATATCTATTTGTTTCCTTTTCTTAATTTTTAAAATGGAAGATTAACACAAAACACAGGTAAGCATTTCTGAGTGGTGCAATAAAAGTACAGCTGCAGATGCAGTTATTTAGAGAATGGGATGCAGCTGGCTTCCCTGTCTTGTCCATGCCAGATAAGGAAGTGGCTTTCCTTGGAGAAGAGGATTAGGAATGTATCTCCTAAAAGAGAAAGGAAAACTAGATCCAGATTTCTCTCATAGACAGCAAGAGCTTGCATTGAGTGTGCAAAAAAAACCTCCTCACTGCTCTGAAGTAAAAGCTCTGAGCGAAGCTGCAACGCCATACATTTTTATTCTTTGCCAGATTTCCACTTTATAATAAAAGCTGTGGTAAAGCTGCCATTATATTATTGTAATTTGATTAAGACAATATGAGCTTCCTGTTACTTAACGTATATTTATGTCATTTTAAGTTTGTCACAGTGATTTTATGAGTATCTCTGACTTACAGAGGGAAGTCTGGAATAAAGAGTCTATAATTTTTTCCAAACATGGAATGTATCTTTAGAGTGTTTGACAAAGAACACAATATAATGGATCTCTAGTCCAAACACGATGTATATATATTGTAAAAATAATTACAAACACGTAGGATGAGTTTTCATTGAAGTATTCTCATTATATTGCATTATGTGCTCTTCTGGGGCTGTGATAATAAAAATGACCTTACACACCTCATAAGTTTTAGCAGTAAAAGTGAAGTTGCTCCCGATTTTGTTCATGATATCAAATGCAGTTCTGTAGATGAGTTGTGATCTATTCGAGGAGGGAGGGAGAAAATATTTAGCACTGGTTTTGCTTTCTATTTTCTTTTTTTTCCTCCTTACAAATAACTTGTGGTCAGTGGAACCCAGCAAGGAGTCTCCTTTTCCTCCAGATGGTTGTGACATTTGAGTAAACCTTGGAGGATTAAAGGCACTCTAGTGAGCACTCAACGCAAACTCCTGACGCAACATGACAGTTCTAATCTGGGTTCTGGGCTGATTAGATGGCTAAGAGCTCAAAGGGAAAAAAAAAAAAGCAACTGCGCAATAACCATTTACACTGATGAAAGACACTGAAAAAAGCCTTGTATCCTAAGTTTAGACTAAAGATTCAATACATGTATAAACTCATGCAAGTTAAGTTTTCAAGTATAATAATTTAACAACTCGCTGTACAATAACTTTAGTTTGTGTAAAGCTTTTCTGTGTTTGCCTGAATGAGCACAGCTTGATGCAAATGTCTTTTCTATATATTAAAGATGGTTTGCAAACAATCTAAATGGTTAAATGATGGTAGAAAATACAGAAATTGACCCAAATGAGACTCTTAAATCTGATTATGCATCATCACCATCTGCTGCAATAGGGTAATAGAAACACAGAGAAAGATACATTTTACCTTTATTTGGAATAATGCAAAAAAAAAATCACTGTTTTAGGTTTGTTATGCAAGGCGAACTTGTTTGCATAATGGGAAACTCATTGGAAATTATGCTCTTTATTGCTCAATATGGTTCTGCAGAGCAAAGACAAATATTTGATAAATTACTATTTTGATTTGATTGAAAGCAAGGGTTAAAATGACTTGATTTTTTTCACTCCTGAAACTTAAAGAAAGTATATTGAACTTTCAAGCAACAAGTGTAATTATTCAGTGTTACATGTCTTAATTTATTTGTTTTGGCTGAATGAATGTTGAATTGTACTGCTCAACACCTCTCCTGGTACAAGAACAGTGCTTCAACCACGGCTTGTAAATTGGCCTCGCTTATCTATAGATTATTTTTACTGCACAGCAACTGAGTAATTTGTTCCCTTTTTTTTCTGAAGTCTGTCAGAGCATGACAGACAGTCCAGTATTTTATTTTCCTAGGAAAACCTGTGGTATTTTTAGTTTTACAATCTCTACCTTTCTCGACCCTTTTTTTGTTACAAGATATTTTAGCACTCTGGTAAGGTGTACTACAAAAGGATTTGCTGAAAGCAGGAAGTGTACTTGATGATTTATTATTGCAAAAGTAATTCCATTGGCATTGTAGGAAATAAACTACACTGTTTAGTGCCAAATATGAAACTCTCAGTAGTACCAAACATATCTCAAAATTTCAGTTTTATTTGGTATTACAAGATTCTGTGTTTCTGCAAAACTCAAATAATCCCTAATTATGGTTAGATATTTGCTGAAAAGAACACCAGTTGCATAGAAGCTGCGAGAGTTCAAAGGAAGTTCGATTGGATTAAGTTATTTAATGAAATCTTCTAAATTATTTCTCTATATACTGAATTTCCTTTACAAACTTTTCAATTAAAACATCAGGCTTCTTTTTGAAAAGAAAGAGACAAGCTTAGAGGCTTGCGCAAGTTAATCATAAATGCTAATGGCAGAAAATTGTAGGATTTCATATCAGGTTGCTCCACATAACACAAATAATTTGAATGCAGTGTTTAGAAGGAAATGCTTTTTACCAGTAAACATGACTGTAAGAAATAGTTTTTACTAAAATTTACCTAAAATTTCACCATATTCTTAATTTTTCCACCTGTCTGGCAATTTGCAGTCTAAAACCCCTGAGTAGCTTTCTGGTGTCCAAGTTGCATCTCTTCAGAACCACCACCAATTCACTCAGATGTGTGGGCTGGATTACTTAGCTTTTGAGAAATCTTCTGTAAGCATGAGAGAAGAATGTGAGAAAGACCAAGCCAGACATACCTTAAAATGTCCTAGCAAGGATCTGAATTGTAGCTTTAAGGGGTTGAACTGGTAATTCGTTGTGAGACTGACTGGCAATTTCACAAAACCTAGTTATCTTTGCTGTACGTCACGACAGTGCTTAGACCAAAACTCTAAATGTATTAGGTATATTGCAGTACAAAGTTTTGGCTTTAAGCAATGCTTTTTAATCCTTTTACTATATTCTGCAAGAATTGAGTTAAAACAATGCCAAAATTTAGTCAGTCTGCATAGCCCTCTGCTCATCCCATTTGCAGGTTTGTTTTATTTCTCATCCTATTTAATGTAGCCTGTATTTATAGCTGCTGGTGGTGGGAATACAATGGTGTTTCCGCAGGCTCCCTTTAATGGATCCTTGCCAAAGATAGCCCTTGTTCCCATTGCTTGAGGCTGTTCAACTGTGCAAGGTTGCTTGGAAACCCTCTACTGAGTAAAACCTTCCAGTCACTTTCCTTTACCTCCCAAGTCATACCAGTCGATTGCTTAGGGATTCAGAGACGGATCACAATCAGTGCAGTTGCTTCTTGTGACCTTTTTGATGCTAAACCAATGACCTCTTAAATGCAGCAGTGTAGCTGCATATTGTAGCCTGCACAACTACCTAGCTAAAAACAAACACCACACTAGCCAGGACGTAACATCATCAGATGCCCACAAAGGCGGTTAGCTGATTTAAAAAATACCTTATTCCTGGAATAAGGAAAATAACCTAACTGACAGGTTCAGCTTTAGGTTATACCATTAAGAAAAGCATTACCTTTAAGTTGTGCTGAGATGGTTTGTCTTACATGGTATGTAATTAATGCTAAAGCAACATAGTCTGGCCCCAACGCTTAATATACCTATGTCTTCCCTAACATGCACTCCTTTTATTGTGCTGTTTCCTTTTCTCGCATTGCAGAAATCAATTGTGCTTGATACAGCATTTCAGAGTGAATCGGTCATTATTATCTTAAGCAAGCTGGTCAACAGGACAAATGAAATCCCATGCTTATCTGTGACATCTAGTTTGACCCACCTTTCTAAAAAAATGGTCTGAATAATCTCACTTGTTCTTTGCCTGTTATGTTAAACCAATTACTGTTTTCAGCAGCTAGTAGGCTGAGTCCTTTCAGTTGGTTTATAATCATGTTATTTATCCATATGATAAATGCTGAGGCACACCATCTGAGCATGGACTGCATGGCTTCTTGGCGCTAGATATCCTCTTAATAAGAAGCATACAAACCCTCTATTGTAATGTTATTAGGTGAAACATTGGCTGGTGCTGTATTTTCTCACTGGGGAGCTGAATATTGCCATCACTGTTCTCCAAGTAGCACAAACTAAGGATCTGTGGAAAAAAAGATTACTATTCCTACATGATAATTTAATCTGTTTTCTATTCTGATAGTTTTCAGTTGTCTCTCTCTGCCACTATTTTGAGTTAGTGATTTAAGTATTAGATTGTAAATATACATTGTCCTGTGTATTGGTATGTCACTGCTGACTTACCTCCGTGAGGTTTCAGGAATAATTTCATGCTGTCACAGACCTTGCGACATTTCAGTTTATTTGGAATGTATTTCCCCTGTGCCTTTCTCTTCTTCCTGACACCCAACTTTCTCCTTTCCTCTTAAGGCTAAACCTTCGCTGATCTAACTGGCAAATATGTATTTGTTATGCATCCCTAATCTTAATATTTTGGGAACACTGCATGATGCTGTGCATTGAGTTCTGAAATTATAAAAAGATGAGTGAATAACGCTTGAAGGATTGGAACTAAAGGATTAATTAACATGTATTGCTTCTCTTCACCTGCACCAAAACTTTTTATTTAGTTCACAGAAGCAAAGGGAATGTGTCTTTTCCCAGAAGAACCTAAGTTCAGTTGTAAACGTAAGATAGCAAGTTGGACTGAAACAGTAAGACTTCTTCAGCATACAGAAGAAGAGCAGAGTGACTCTGAGACTTCATAGCCTGGGTGTAAGCATTGCATGAAATGAAAGAGATAAGTAGACTTAGGATGTGCTTGTTTCTTTCCATCATCCCTAACAGAATAATGGTTGTGGCTTGGGGTTACTAACCCCCAAGTTCACACGGTCATATGTAAAGAGAAACAAAACACTTTTAAAAATTTTAGAATAAGAAAAATACAGCATGGCTACCTGTCTCACTGCTAGCGTGCTGGAAACTTGGTCCTGCAGTTCCTCGTTGATGCAATTTAATAAGATGTGTGGGGGTCCATAAGCAGAGCAGATTCAGTCTTGCTACAGAATGAGATACACAGCTGATGTGATACTTCTATCAAATACTTCTAACTTCTCAAATCAAAAGGCTGTCTTACAAGAACATCTTTTGTGTCAGTAAAAATCCCAGAGTGATTTTGTTATCTACTGCCTGGGAGATTGCCTGGAGCATAGCTCCAGGTTCCTGGGATAACCAGTAGTTTCTGTAAATGTGTATAGATAAAATGCCATTCTCTCTTTTTTCTTTTTCTTCCTTTATTTTTTTTTTAATTCTGCTAACTTTGAGTGTGGATTTTAGTGTTGTTAGTCTGTAACTGTAGTAACAGCTCAGTATTTTGTTTTGCTGTGGATAAAACCATACTTACAAAATTTTTCCTCAAGTCCTTTAACTGTTCTTTTAGGCACTGTGAAAATAGTAACTTATCAGTGTAGTGTAGTACACAACGTTGTGAATAGAGCAGGTTGTGCTCAGCTGGAAAGAGCAACTGTGACATTATAAAACTTGGGACCTCTTTGTTCTTAAGTGGTGCCTGGTAAAGTCCTAAACGGTCACCCATTTCTCTGTGCTTGTTTTCTGTATTTATAGTATGTAAACATGTTTACTTCAGTATCTAAATTAGACTCTTAATTATTTGTTTTCCTGAATTAGTTGGATAGTACTTTGAGCGCAGGAAAATAGTAACAGTGTGAGCAAACTCAGAAGGATTCAATCGCTCCAGCTGCATGAACCCAGATGTGCTAAATGCAGTTCAGTACAGAAAATGTAGAACAGTAGTTCTAGGGCCCAGAAACCATCGTGGAGAAGCTGGACTAAATGGGAGAAAATCCACTCTGTTACTGGGAACCAGGGTCTTACTCTTAAGGGGAAAAAAGAAAACTCACATGAAATGCAGACACAGTGGGGCTTACTGGGAGTGGGAAGTATGAGCTGCAGGCACCTCATCGAAGTTCCATTCGCTGTATTTCTGTTGCTGCTCTGGAGGCTGTGCAGAGAACTGTAGTGACTATAGGATAGTCCAAAGACTGTAGTATAATCCTATCAGTCCAATAGGATTAGTTGTTCAACAAAGTTATGGAGGTTGGACCATTAGCTGCCTTGAAAATAGCAAATTCAGTGGAGAAAATTTTCGCAACTATTTGCTGCCTTAATACTATTTTATTTAAAAGTCTTTGGAAAGCTAGATACGCGAATATGGTTTCAGTTTTTCACAGTAAATTATTCTTAGTGTTTGTTTGACTTTTTAGCTTTTCTTAGTGTTTTTTTTCTACCCAAAAAAGTAGTCTGTGAGAAGAGNGGGAATTTTGAAAGATTGTCAAGGCGCAGTATGGAACATGTACGTGTACTGTTCGCACTAGTCAGGGAAGATAATGCTGTAACAAATCTACACAGAAGACATGAAACTAGGGGAAATAATTGATGCAGAGATTGTG
>VZSC01013943.1:31886-53748 GCA_013398225.1 Steatornis caripensis
ATCGATGCAGAGATTATGTGATTCAACAAGGAAGCTGTTGAAGAATTCTTGATCTTAAAACATAGCTAAATAATGCTTCTAAATTTGAGACAGTTGAAAGATATTTATGGGCAATCAGAAATAAAATATAAATTTCTTACAGTAGTTACTTAAGGTGATACAGATGGCTGCTTCACAAAACAGTTTTTTCTCAAAAAAGTACTACTGTATTAAATCCTTCTGTTAAAATGAAATTTTTCGCAACTATTTGCTGCCTTAATACTATTTTATTTAAAAGTCTTTGGAAAGCTAGATACGCGAATATGGTTTCAGTTTTTCACAGTAAATTATTCTTAGTGTTTGTTTGACTTTTTAGCTTTTCTTAGTGTTTTTTTTCTACCCAAAAAAGTAGTCTGTGAGAAGAGTCAAGCTGTACACCTGATTTATTACAACAAAATAACTTTAAAGATAAATACAGTACAGGAAACTTATCTATATTTGGACTTTTCTATAAACCCAGCAATTGTGATACTGTGTATCAGAGTGGCGTATCTTCCCTCCAGAGTCACTGAAAACATTGTAGACTATATGCATATATAAAGTGTCTTTGTTCAAGAGAATTCACTCTTAGAGACAAGTAAGAATTACAAGAAGGGAAGAAGATTCCCAGACCTTTAATTAACCTGACCAATTGTATACGCTGTAATTCTTGAACTAATGTGTCAGGGTTCAGGATCTATCTTTGTTAATGTTAATCACTAGAAGAGTATCTGGGAGGTCTGGATAGTATAAGTAGCTCAGACTAACACATTCAGTATCAAAGACTTTGCCCTAGAGTTTAGTGATGTCCCAGGTGAGGAGGACGTTCCTTGTGCATCGACAGGAGAGGCGGGATGGTGCACTGAGGGCCAAGGTACAACTGAGAGAGGAGTGGTACAGGAGGAAAGCTGACAAGGACATGTATATGTGACAGTACAGGAAAACACAATGAAAGAAGCCTGAAACTCAAAGAATGACAGTATATATAAGCGAAAGGATATTAATGAAGTAGGGATTAGAAAAAGGAGGTAATGTAGCTGACCCCATACTTGAGGGGGCAGAAGTACCGCTTTGTGTTGGGACTTGAGTCGCTTGTGGCTTCCCAAAAAGGAAACTAGTCTCCACTGCCCAGACTGACACTTTGAACACTGAACATTATTTCTCTTTATTGCTCTGCATGCGTACACGTAAACACATAAAAATAAAAGCAGTACATCTGTGTTAAAATGCAGGGAAAGCTCTCTTCTTGCCCGGCTGTGTGGCATAGGAATGAAGTCCTGTTTACAAGATAAAACGGTATTTTAAGGTGGTATTTTTCAGTCACAACTTAGTCATTACTGTAAAAATATCTTGGCATTGGGTGGTTGTTTTCAGCTATGATCTCATACACCTTAGGTCTTTTATTTTAAAAACTTCTGTAATTCTCACAGTAATGTGTAATATATTATGTGATCATATATATGTGTTCCTGAGTTTTCTTAAGAATTTCCTGTCATAAAGGTTCTTTAGTTCTCTGGCATTAGGTCTTAAATGACATGTAGTCCCTAGATGAATTTACTTTTATTATCAATTACAATCTGTGTGCAGTAGTGTATATATTTATACAAGCCAACTTTGTTTCTCATAATCTATCAAGACGCAGTAGGAAAGTTTTAACAATGTGCAAGGAGGCTTCAATCACACTTTATTAACAGTTGTGAAATTCTCACGTGGTATGTTCTTCATGGCATCCACAGACTTCAACGGGAATAGATATGTAATGCTACAAGTGTAGACGAGCAGATTTCAGTATTTCAGCAAAGATTGGAACAAGCGTCAGAGTCGTTGCCCTGAGCACAGGGAGGTCTGTCATTAGGGTTCTAATGTTTCAGTAAATGTCCTGTTGCACTGATGTTGCACAAGGTCTTGTTCTATTGATTCCAGTAGGATTACTTGAGCGTGCCAAAGTATCACCCAGGACAAAAGAAAGTAAAATCTGGCAGGAAAAAATACAGCAATACTTTGAACAAAACATTTAATAATTTTCTTATGTAGAGGAAAAAATCTACTCAAGTCAAATATAGTTGTGAAAATGGAAGTGAAATCACTGATAACTCATTTGAAAAAAATTGCTCATTTTTTGTCAGTTAAGATGACAAAATCGGAGTATTTTAGCACTGAAAACAGAGAACTTCATTTAGTGCATTTTTTTCTTCCCATACACACATATCATTGGAAATATTTAATGTTGGCAAGGGGAGGATAGTCTACCTCTGGTTTTGCTTGCTGTTGAATTTACTAGTGAGCTTGACCTACACTACTAGTTTGAATTCTAAATGGATACATCTCTCATTCTTGCAAGATGGAATCAGATTAGTAGCAACACTATGGGGGGAAAATGATGTATGAATGTATCAAATTATCACCAGGAAAAAATAAATAGAATAAAGTGTGGATATCATGTCAGAAATAAAGTCTTCTAAACCATAGGTTATTCATTATGAATTTGAAATTTTTGCGCAAGAAAAATGAGTCACTCTGCACCCAAAACCAGAGTTTCTGAACTGTTAGGAGTTTAAAGGAAGGCAATAATAACTCTGTATAGTTATGAATGAAGTTACATTAAAGCTCTGTTCTTAAAATACAACTGCAGTTACAGATTCATTGTATGCCAAATTGAAAGGTTCATTTTAAAATAGAGTAATAGATATTGAAGGCCAGATCAAAGAATTGTCATTAAGTATAAATGTATTCAGAGAACAGAGTTTTATGAAGTGACTCCTGTATTACACTGTATTTTATACTTAACTGAGATAAAGCAGTAGAAATAGGCCAAGATAAGAGTTTTCAATTAGCCTCCTTGTCTTTTTGTCCAAATGAAGAGAAAAGCCAGTGTGTGCTTTTAGAGCTGGGAAGTAGTGGTTAAATGCGCACAATCCCTTGAAACTGTTTCTGCTCTCTAAGCCTGCATTGTCTGAAACAGTGGGAAGCAAGATTCCCAGCAATGGAAAGATGTAAAAAAAAAAAAAAATTACAGTCATATAGATTCCAAATAACAGTGAATAAAAACTGAGCCACAGAATTTGCTCTTGGATTTAGCTGGAGCCCGTTTGAATTTTTTAATCTCATACTTCTGTTTTTACTGTCAGCTTTGGTATGGTAAAGGAAGCTTTCCAATGGAGATGAATAGAAGCAGTGCAGATTTGTTGGAAAAAAAATTCTTTAAATATATGTGAATGTAAAAGAACTAGAAAGTGGATATTATGAACACTGAAATGAAGTGAAACTTTGTGGATAACTATTGCTCTGATGCGTCGTATGAGCATGAAGTATTCTGCTTAAAAATAAAAGGAAATCTTTAGGATTAAGCTTTTTATTAAGTGAGAGAGAAATATTAGAGAACTATTAGCTGTACAGACTAAACAATCACAATACTATAAAACAGAATCCAATATGTGGTAATATTTTAATAATGTAAAACACTTGCATAATGTATAGCATACTCTGTAGGTTTAAAAAAATGGAAAAATCTAATCTGTCAGTCTCTACAAAGAAACTGAGCAAAGACTCGGGGTCATATATATCATCATTGCTTTAGGTTTTACGCTAGCAAAGAAAATAAAATTGGAAGAATTTGTCTGCTTTTCTTAATTATGTTCTGTTTTTCTCTTGAGTTTTAGTTGTCTCTCAGAGTGATGAGTAAAATTGGGGCCACCTGTTTTCCACTGGGCCCTTTTTAGTTTCAGTAAGTTCATAATACAACATGCAAGTATTCCTATCAGAGTTATTTAGGAAATCTGTTGTGAATTAATAAAAATTAAATAGATTAAATAACAAACCTCTCTTCTTTCTAGGTGGCAAGGCAAATCCTACAAAAATGGGTATTTTATAGTGGAAACCAGTGATGTTTCAGGATTAAACTTGTTCAGTGGCATATGAAAGACTCGGTGTTTTAAAAGTTGTATCAAAGTATGTTGTTTTGCTATCATGAATTCTCATGTTGCCAAGGGGAGGCTTTCCTGAAATTTCACTGAAAATCTGAGTTACTCATCAAAACCACTCAAATAATATTTTAAATAAAATTGCTTTTAGTTTAAAATAATACTTTTGAAAATTATTTTTAAATTAAAATTTTACCTTATGGGGTTTGTCGCAGTTTTTGTTCCCATTCTTTCCTACAACTGTCATTCCTTGGAGGATCACAGTTTCTGTAATGCTATAGAACTGTAGGATGCCTTGGGGTGGAAGGGAACTTTATAGATCATCTAGTCCAAACCCCCTGCCATGGGCAGAGACAACTTTCACTAGATCAGGTTGCTCAAAGCCCTGTCCAACCTCACTTCGAGCTCTTCCAGTGATGGGGCATCCACCACTTCTCTGGGCAACCTGTTCCAACGTCTCACCACCCTCATCATAAAAAAATTTCTTCCTATGTCCAGTCTAAGTCTTCCCTCTTTCAGTTTAAAACCATTATCCCTTGTCCTCTCACTAAGGCCTTGGTAAAAAGTGTCTCTCTGTCTTTCTTATAAGTCTGTCTTTTGATTAGTCTTTGCATCAGATGAGATACAGGGCATTGTGTCAGCTGCAGCCTAGCTAATAGAAATTGCTGAGGTATCAGCTTCAGCCAGTTGGTGTATTTCACTCATTTCAGTGCATAACACCATTTTGTGTACATGAGTAATGGCAAGTGGATGGCTGAAGGACAGATCTTGGCCTCAGAACTGGATGTTGCAATTAGCCATTCCTAGAAAAATCACAAATTGGGAAGAAATGAAGTTCTGCATGTTGAAATAAAGGACTTGGGAAATGTTCAATATGTACAAAATGTACAAAATGTTCAATAAATGGGAACATTAAAATGCTTGTGAACGGTTTTCCGATTTTTTTTCAGTTCGGAAGTTCTACTTAAATATGAAGGTGTAAAACATGTTGAAATGTCAAAATTTTCTGTAACATGGAAAACTTCCATTTTATTCTGTTTTCTACATCGCTATTCAGTTTGCTTATCTTTCAGATATATTTTTGCATTTGCAAATGATAGTGAAACATTTCACAAAAGCCAATGGTCGTCTTTAAAATTCATACTAGTCCTCATTTGGCTGACATACTTAAATGACATTTAAAAAAATAGCAGCTTCAGTTAATGTTAAAATTTAAGAATTGATTTTCATTAATAGTTATGATCACACACTATTTTGCAAAAATATTTGGTTCCAGTTTTACTCAGGTTTTAATTAGGCACACGGGTTTTTTTGTTTCCTTTTTTTCTTTTTGATGGGGAGAAAAATTGGTCAGCTAATGTTTTTATTTGTTGGATTAATCTGTAGATTCCAAGAAATATGAATAGCATTGGTGAAGAGTGATTTTTAATTTCACTAATCCTTACAGATGCATATCTATGTATGGCTGGTGACTAGAAATTCTTGAGTTTCTCAGTGAAGTACTGTCACTTCCCACAATTTTCCTCATCTTTTCTGGTGAATTTACGGAACTAGCTGCGGTAGCAGTTACAGAGTGAGATCCAGTTGTTTATGCCATACTGTATCTTAGACAATAAGCCATCTTTATGTGCTGTTAGGCAATAAGAAATTATTCGTACTGAAGCTTGTGCATGACAGGGGATGCTGTACCTTCTGTGAAGGTAATGAGGGAAGTATCAGTTATACTGTTTATATGAGCTGGAGTTGACTTTAAGCAAGAAATTATGTAGGACGATCTCCCTGTACTGTTGAAATCTTCCAAGTTTTCATATTGTTATATTTAATTATTTGTGGTTTATTTTTTCATATAGGAGATAATAGCAAAATCTCTTGAGATTTGAGAAATTGAGAGATTTTTAGGGCATTTTTTTAATTCTCTAGGTCCTTCTCAGATTTGGCTGCTGCTAAAACAGCTGTGAGAATTTGTTGCATTAAGACCTAANTTCATATTGTTATATTTAATTATTTGTGGTTTATTTTTTCATATAGGAGATAATAGCAAAAATCTCTTGAGAGATTTTTAGGGCATTTTTTTTAATTCTCTAGGTCCTTCTCAGATTTGGCTGCTGCTAAAACAGCTGTGAGAATTTGTTGCATTAAGACCTAACTTTCTTTACTGATTTAAGAAATGATAGCAACAAATATCCACAAGCTTAGATGTGTTAAACTTATTTCAAAATTCAGTAGGATTAGTGCATCAGAACTCGAATACTTAAGGAATTTCTGTATTGGCAGGTTATAAACAAGAACTTCTGCTCATTAATGCACTCAAGATATATGCTTTCATCTACCCTTAAAAGTAGATGTAAAACTTCTGTTTAGTTCAGATGAGTGGTAGGTAACACCTGATATAAACATGTTTTGTTTTGGGTTTTTTTCTTACTGCTTTTCTCTAGTTGACTAGTACTGTCTTTGTTTCTGTATGTGCAGGGCCCTGAACAGATCTGGGAGCTGATAAAGTTGGTGGTCTTGCAGTGTGGGTGCACTAAGACCCATGGGTGTCGAAGTCTCATTGCAATAAAATAAAAGTTGCATAACTAAGTGGTTTTGTACTTTGCAATTGAATTTAATTGCTGGATTGGAAAGGCAAGCTCCCATGAAGCCTAAGGAGTAGTGTTGCTCTTTGCAATGAAGACACCTGATTTAAAGCTATTTATCTAAGCTCCCTTTAAGTCATTTGGGAGAAAAAGGAATCAAAGGTATACATGAGTAATGGGTATAATTTGTCAGGTACTGAGAAAATCTGAAACTGTTTTGATCATTTGCATCCTGTAAATTTCTGTTGCAGTCTGACTATAAAAGAAGCATAGATTAATTACCCTGTAGAAGTCCACATTACATACACTGGAAGCTCAGTCAGATACCTTTGCTGCTCCTTTGTTTTCATAACTAAACATCCTATTGAACTTAGATCTTGTATTTCCTGCTAGAAATATTTGTGGTTGGTTTTTTGACAGGCAACTCTTCAGATTTGTCAGTTTCAATATAAACTTGATTTTTTTTGTTTGTCTGTTTGAAACTTTTCCCTTTGGAAAGTATAAAAAGTTCACACTCCTAATACTTCCCTGTTTTGCTTCCTGCAGAGAGTAAAGAACATTTTAGAAAAAGGTTTACATGTTAATCTGTACTGAGTGCAGAAAATTAGAGTCCACTTAGGAAGAGAAAAAGAGGGATGATATATAGTTGTTGATGTCATGGTAAAANTTTTGTCAGTTTCAATATAGACTTGATTTTTTTTGTTTGTCTGTTTTAAACTTTTCCCTTTGGAAAGTATAAAAAGTTCACACTCCTAATACTTCCCTGTTTTGCTTCCTGCAGAGAGTAAAGAACATTTTAGAAAAAGGTTTACATGTTAATCTGTACTGAGTGCAGAAAATTAGAGTCCACTTAGGAAGAGAAAAAGAGGGATGATATATAGTTGTTGATGTCATGGTAAAAATACCATCTAGTATAGCACACACAAAGAGCTCACTGGAGCATTCAGGTATAAAAAGCTAGTCTGAATGCCTGTTAGAGGACTAAGTACTGCTGCCTCTGGGATATTTAATACATGCCTTGCATTTTCTCATTTCAGCAGTTCATATGAGCTATATCTAACCCCTAGGGTTTAAAGAGGGGAGGTTCATTCTAACTATCAAGTTTGAAGATTAACGGTCTTTTGAATTAGTGGATATCCCAAATGCCTTTGCTTTTATATGAGGTGTTTTTATTGCTCCATAGTTAAAGTTCCACTTGGTTGCATAAGTGATTAGTTTACTTAATCAGCTCTTAGTTCTGTGCTCTATACATTGTGCCAACAAAATCCAGTTTTCTTTAACTGTAATGTTGTTTCTGTTCTATTTCACAGCTATTGTATGTTACTTTTTCTTATTTATATTTTCAAAAACTTCTTTTAGTTAGGAGATTCATACCTTTTATCTAGGAAATTCCTTTGCCAGCAATTCTGGGAAGGGAGGAAGGTTTGGAAGTGATGATTGACTTTTTGTTACATCTTCACCTAGTCATCATCGACCTGCTCAACAGTGAGTAGGTCGATGCTGTTGATAAAGAGCTTACAGAGGCTAGACACGTTCATTTAATCCTTTTGCGCTTCTTAACATTGTAATGGGGCCAGGAGCCTATTTCATGGGAGCTTGCTCTGCGAGAGTTTTTGGCTGCTTCTGCTTTTAGGGACTGGTTTGGGGAGAAACAAAAAGAGAAGATGACTACTTTCCTCATGTCCCAACTCCTTTGTAAGTGATCTTTCTGTCCTGGCAAAACTTAATGCTTATGGTTCACAGAGACAGAGAACTGATTCAGTAGCAGAGACAGCAAATGGCTTTCTGAATTTAAAATGGCATTGCATGTTTGCAAGTCACTGTTCAGGAGCAAATGATCTCAAAAGTGTAAGAATCTGTGCTTTAAACGGTTATGGGTAATATTAGACAGTGGTAGTGCTTTCTACTACCTACCAAATTCCAGCTGAGAACACCTTGCCTTGTTCATTAAACATCAAAAAGTCAGTCATTATCACAACATGGTTTTCATTTAATTGATAACTGAGGATGGTGGTGAGCTACAGCTGCTAAAATTAGGCATTTTTAATCTGCAAGTACAGATTACTTACATCTACGTTTTTTAGTACTTTGCTGAGGAGCTCTATTGCTTTTGGACACATCATGAAGCACTAGGAAGTTGCAGTAAGCAAGCTCATTTTTAAAAGGATAAATTGATTTGCACTTAAAATCAAGTTTGTAAGTGCAATTTTCTTTACGATTATGCAGTTTGCAGGTAAATCCTGATGGTAGTGATGGTAAGGAGTGACAGTTAAGAATGGTGATCCTTTTGGCTTTACACTCTGTGAGGCTGTGTTTCAGGATCCCAGAAAGAACATCGAAGGCTTGATTTTTCAATAAAGGCACTTAAACTAATTATTAACTTCTTTCATTCTGATGAAGAGTGAACAGGAGAATTAGAAAGGGTCTGATACCTGAAACTATCCTGCTAATAATTTGTGGATCTCTGTCCTGTAGTTATCTCAAAGTCAATTTAAGTTAATTTATTTAATGGTATTTCAAAGAATGCTTAATTGTCTGAGAGTTGTCTGATCTTCATCTCTGTGGGGATCTGGCAGCCTTACAAAACATTATAACAATGTGATGAAAAGTTTGGCAGAATAGATAAGCTCTACCCCAAAAATATGATTTGAGATTAAAAGCAATTTTGTTTCTGAAAACTCTTTCACCACAGGGGGAAAAAAAAAAGTCAATGAAAAAAATCCCAGATCGTTAGATTGTATGAATTGACATAGCTCCAGCAAAGTCTATGAGATGAAGATAAGTCTTCTATACAACTTGAGATTCTTGCCTGACCTGAGGAAAAAACCCAATGCATTTTCAGCAGTGAAAATTTCATTATTTGCAGCACTCCTGAGAGCAGCATCAATTAAATTGTTTAAAGCATAATACAAGTCCTTTCACCGAGCATCTACTGCAAACTGTATTGACAAAACATCCTCAAATTTAATAACATGCAGAATGCCTCAGATAGCCAAGAGACCTCTTCAGCATCACAGCAACATGAGATGCAATTTATTTTTCTCATGCTTCATGCTTTGTTTTAGCTCTCTTCAGACCATCTACTCAGATCTTAAACACATCGTTTATGTATTCATGAATGCTGTGGAACATTGTGAGACAGCCATAAACTTCTTTCTAAGTGTGCAAGGGAGATCTTACAAAGAAATGCAGAAAAAACTATTGTAATTTTTCCTGCAATATTGCCCCATTACGTAAGTCACTGTGAGTTCTGTGACAGTTTTCAAACCCATGATGTCATAATTTCAGGAAAGAGGACAGAAGGAAAATAGAAATGCTTAATCACAAGACCTTGCATGTATATGATTTGAGGTGGGTTTTTTATCTTTTCTCCTGAAAGCGTTTGCATGTGCTATGTAAACATAGGTAGCTCTCCTTGCCAAAGGTTCTTAAAACTTGCAAACTTCTCTGCTCTATGATAATTATACTTTTTTCTTCAAGAAAGCGATCTCCTTTTGGTCTCTAAAGAGGGTTCCTTAGGTACAGTCATTCATGAGTCAGTCAGTAGGACTCCCAGACACATAATAGGCAGCTCACGTTTTACTCATGGGCTATCTATATCCTTTACTAGGAGAAGATTGCAGAGGAGAAGCATTTCAGTTAGCAAATAGATAACTTTATTCAAATGCATGCTTCTAAATAGAATAATGCAAATTTTCCAATATGAAAGTGATTTCCAAACTCAAATGTCGGTATCTTTTAGTTATTTATTTTTTTAAGTGCTGAATTCTTGCTGCCGACGGAGGAATTTGTTGGTGCTATGGGAAAAAAAGAAACCCTCAAGCTGCTTATATTTAGGCACCTATAAATATGCTGATGGACATGCATAAAAAAATCTTTCACCGCTATAACCTATATTTTCATATTAATAAAGGTAAAAGGTTAAGATACTAAAAACGGGTTTTGTGTAGCTTTTGGATTTGAATCAGAGACAGTCAATATAATCATGGCTAAGACAAGGCAAAGCATTTCTAATTTGTGGTAATACATATAAGCAAAAACCACATTGTAATTATTAGACACTTTTGCGTATGTACAGGAAGATAAATTTTTTGGCATTTTATGCTAACTAATTTATTTCCCTACTTGTGTCTTTTTTCTTATGTTGCATCTTCTACGACTGCATTCATTGTACAAACGTACAACATAACTCAGAGTCAAGTAGTATAGATGCAGCAATTTATGTTTACTGATATGCTCGTTCTGGCTGTCTGTAAGTGTACTTGGAAACGCGGTTATATGGTTGGTCAATACCCCACCCCTAGCATTTTGTATAAAAATGTCTCAGATTGCCAACTTTATATGTTCTTTCTGGGAATCTTGCATTTGCAGGATATCAGCTTGTGGAGCTGATATAGCTTACTCTTTGGAAATCAAAATCAATTGACTGCTTTTTGCGTTCCACTTTTTGCTTAAAAAAGCAGTCAAGCAGAGCTTCTATGCATGCTGATGTGTTGTCAGGTCTCCAAAGGTATGTAGAAGGCAGAATCCTATGCTTCTGCTGCAAGCTGCTTGTTTCCAACATAATGTTTAAGTACAATTGCTCCTAAGTTGCTGTTGACAATGATAAAACCTGTTGTGTGTTAGTACAGCAATAATTTCTTAATTTGGGTGGAGATCTTAGAACTATCTTTTGACTTACATTTCAAAAAAATCAGGAAATGCAAAAGTTAGTAAAGCCATTGGGCATATCTACCTTTCTTTGCTTCAGCTTTCAAGTGGAGGCTTGAAAAGACCATTTCCACTTGATTAAATAAATAAAGAAATAAAAATTATTTGTAGAGTATGCTATATTCCTATTCCCTGTAGGCTGAGCAGTTGAACTCAGCTACCATTGTTATGATAGCTGTGTCCCTCATCTGGTTTCTAAAGGTTAGTTTGTGTTATCTTTATCTCTGCAGAGATTTCCTAGGAAGGATCATGGCATGGTTCAGTGATCACAGTGGGGTTTTTCCTTCTACAATTTGTAATATTAAAAAATACCAGAAGATTACTGTATAGACTTTATCTATGTCCTTTAGTATGTACAAAGAATAGCACAATTGTGGTTGTGCATTGGTGTGCAGTGATATGAAACATGAACAGGATTTGAAAAGGTAGCACTGCCACAAGGAATCTATGAAAAAAAAGATGCATATGCATCAGATATAGTATTCTGGTAATGTCCTGTGGCACTAGTTTCCATCTCTGAATACAATGATTAATTAACAAATAACTGTGAAAAACTCCGTTAATAATTTCATTTTGTTTGTTCATTGTACTGGGACCTCGAATCACTGAAATACAGTTTGTTAAATCCTTACTTGAGTGATGATTACATTTGAGTAGTGAATATTTCCCTTGTACATTCTTAGGAGTGTAGATCTTTAAATGACAGAAATTCGTAATGATTCTTTAAACATACGGCCAAAATCAGAGAAGTGAGTATTGTGTTTTTTTCTAATTCAGCCGTCTTGTGTAGGTGTTGCATGCATTGAAAGCTTAACTCTGCAGAAATGTTCTTAAAGTATACGTGGACTGCAGTGTCTTGGTATTGTGTTCGGGTTTAGAATTCGGTTCTCCTTGGGTAATTTATAATGTATGTTTAAATTCTGCAGAATATTTTCAATATATAAGACTTTAATATTATAAAAAGGCATAGGAAGATTATGATTGTATGTATATGGAGAGTTTATTGATCTTTTTGAAGAATTATGAAGAGAATTATAGCTTGAACAGTATATTTATATAGAAAATGTCCCTGAAAAATTCATTGCTGTGGAGAGGAAGGCTTTTGGGTTTAGCGAACACCAGCTTTTTGCTTCAAGCAAAGTGACTGAGTTCTGATTTGGGTCAATGGCGACAGAAACTCTTACTGGGATCCCACCCTGAGCCCATTAAAATCAATATTGCTATGTCACAATTTAATTGGAGTAAGGATGAGGCCTCCGATGCAGCACTCCCGTGCCTGTGTGCTCTTAGATTCTGACAGCTTCTTTTTTCAACTCTGCGAGTGCAAAACAGAATAAGCTTGCTACAATAGGTGTTAACAAGCCTAACGTTTTTGAAGTTAGTTATTTTGCTGCTGTGTGATCATCTCTATATTTAGGAGTCTTTAATGACTATTACCATCCTTGTGTGTTTCTGTAATCAGAATAATTTGATAAGCTTTCGTGTCATTTCACAGCTTTGTTTGGTGTGCACGTTACGTGGGTGGTTTTGTGACTTTTCTATTTTTGAAAGGTAGGGTGGTAGCAGCAATGCAATTGTGTTCTTGTGTACACTTTGTCAGTGCCTCAGTTGTGGGCAGGGGTTAGAGCTGGGAGCAGCTCCATTAAGAATAATGTGATGCGCAAGAGAGAAACCTCAAGAATTCCTGTACAATTTAAGAGGGAGAAAAGTCATTCTTCTCTTGGGAGAGCAGAAACTTGCCTAGTTTGGGAATAGGACGTGCTGGTTACTCCTTCAGCAGGAGAAGTTGGTCATATTGCTGGATACTTGGTTACTATTCACTTGGTCTGTCTTGCATTATTTTGAACAGCTATGCTTGTTCTGTAGCTACCTGATGGGGAGCGCTGAGCGCTTAGAGAGAGCTTGTTACTGCATCTCAGCTGGATAACAAAAATTAGGCTTTGTGGATTTGTCTTCTACTCTGCTGAGAACTCTGTTGAGAGGATATGTTTTGAGTTTCCTTTTCCACTTTAGTTTCCTTTCTTGTTATTGGCATGGTTTTTAAATTGCTGTGTGCCCTCTGTTTTCTCCTCTGGAGGAGACGCTGTGCTGTCTTTTACTTCTTTATTGATTATTCCATAAAGCCTTTCCCATGAGTATACTAGCTTAAATCCAGACACTCAGGGGTCGAAGATAATGTGGTATTTTGTTCTAGCTTATTGATATTAACAGTTTAGAACATACGTTGTAGGTACTCATGCAAAAAAAACTAAAACCTGTTAGAGGTTCTGACAGTAGGGCATAAACAGGGTAAAAGCTGGCTCAACTTAGGCGCTCACTGGAGAATTAAGTCTGGTAGTAATACCTTCATAATGTGGTTTACAGTTGATTTCAGAAAGGAAAGGATGTAAGTCTGTGTGGTTCTGAAGCACAGTGGATGACATTGTTCTAATGCATGCTTTTACGAACAGCGTTTCAGTGGATACTGTTATGAGCAGAGCGTGCATTAGCACATCATTGTAGTTGATCCTGTGTTCATGTGATTTACTACCTCATATTCCTGTGGCCAGATTTGGTCTGCTGTTTGGTTCAGTTTTGCTGGGGATGCAATTTCCTGTGGTGGTGGATCCGAAATAAAGATACATTGCTTCTGAAAGGTGCTGTTCCTCTCGCTTCCCGAGCCTGTGGCTGTAATGCTGGTGCACAGAAGGCGGCACAGGCTGAGCTGGATCCACAGACAATCCAAAAGAAAACATGATTAATTTTTCTCTGCATCAGCAGTCTGATCAACTGTCCGCACGTTTGCTAGATCTGATGCAGGAGAGATGGCAGTATGTACCTGGGTGGACACTGCAGGGAGCAGTCCGCAGTGAGACTGGATTAAGCACAGTGTGAAACTTTGCTCTCTGTTTGTTATTAAACAAAAGCTGCAAATCATTAGATATCAGTGTAACAATTACTGTCTTTATTAATATTCTGTAAACATGCAGATAAACTGGGTTTTGTGTGTCCATGTGTCTGTTTCTGCAGTTTCGCATTCCTGATGTAGAACCGGAACTGATGGTGATTGTGGCTGTCTATATACACAGCTGTACATATTTGCTGTATCCATCTATATATATTTCCACAGATTTTGGTAAGAATAAGGTTTCAAGATTGATATTGAAAAAAATGCATAGCTGTGAAATTCATCCAATGCAGAGCTCAAATAAACATGACTTTTTTTTTTAAATACATATTCTGCTATATAAATAAGGCTGAAATGGATCTTAGGGTCTTCTGCGCTCTCTGAACAGAGGTTAGTATAATTCTGTCAGTATTATTTTGCATACTCCTATTTTTATTGTAGATGCTTGTGTATTTCTGCAGTTTGTTGTGCCATAATAGTGAAACAACTTGCTTTTTATACTGAGAATTTTTAATGTGCCTTTCTCATTCTTCAGGCTGCCTAAAGAGCAAAGTAAAGGATATACATTTGAAAGGAGGTGGTCCTGAGCTACTTCTAAATGGCTATGTATTGTATGTTAATTAGTGTTGAGTATTTATAGGTATTCAGTTGATATATTAGCAAAAAAGGGAAAGTGGGATACATGATTTTCCACCTCTAGTTTTAGAACATGTGTTTGAAGTATGTACATGTGTACTGCCTTTTGTGGTTTTTTTTTTTTTTAAATGTGTGGATTTCTTTCAGAGCCTATATTACACAGTCTGCTATAATACTTGAATTAAACGATTCCTTGTGGAAGTGCTCAGCAGGATTGATGTTAACTTGGGGGGAGCTGTAAGGCGGACAGGCTGCTAAAAATTAAGAAAAAAAAAATCGTCCTGCTTCTGTCCGATTATAAATTGAAATTAACCACTGTAATTTCTAAGTTTATCTTATTTGAGCGTTTTTGCTAAACTAATGTATTTTTATTGTCCAAACACTCTGGCACTCAACTTTCAGTTTTGTATTTCTGCCTACAATTCCCCATAAGCTTTCAGAGTACTTTCTGCTAAGCATAGTTAAATTTGGTTTTTTTTTTTCTCAAGAATTAGTAGTCGTGGTTTGGATTAGATTTTTCCATTTTCCTGTCCCACACTGCTTTGGAAGCCACAATGATTGTACACAGATAAGGGCACTGGGAGGAAGCTTAAAGGTGGTTGGTTTTTTGGATCTAATTACTAAACCTGGCTCCGGAGCACACTTTCATATACCACAAATTATTATCTATCCAGAAATCATTATTATTACCCTAAGTATGGCTTCCAAACTGCCTTCTGGCTTTGTAGCTTGTAAGAGCTGGCTGCAGGCAAAAAACTTTGACAGTGGAAAGCAGATTCCTTTATGTGTTAGAAGTGGAGATTCTCTTATGTCAGCCAGGTACTCCAGCCTTCGGGTGGATTCCATGAAGTCTTTGTCATTGTTCTGAAATGACAATATATCTTACAGTGGTGGAAGAAAATAGACAATTAGTGACCTTTGGCAAGAGGTAGAACTCGTGCGCATAGTTGCCAGAAACAGCAGAAGGCATGATTGGCAGGTGAATGGGATTGAGCGCTGCTATTTGCAGTTGCAGGTGGAGGCTTTATTGTGTAGTGTGTGTCTTTGTCTGTCTCCCTTGAAACTGCTTCATAGTAGTAGTTCAAACTTGTTGATTTGAAATTTAGGACTGAATTTAATCTTTGCAATTCTACACATTTTGCTGAAAACCATACATTAACTCTGCCGGCATGAAGTATTAGATATACCTGAATGTAATACATTTGGTAAAATTTTACTTGTACTAAAATGCTGAAAACCAGCTTTTTAAAATTTGATTTATTAGTAGAAGCTTTTATATTAGCTTAAAAATACCCCAACAATCCATTAAAAGAAGATATTTTGTTCATAGTGGTTTGGGTAGTGAATACTCTGTCCTGTCAGCTTTTAGAACCAGTAAGTTCTGTCCTCTAGCATCTCAAATTTATGCAGCTTCGGAAGTGAAGAATCATTTTCTAGTTGTCCAGCTTTAGATGAGCTGGTCATTGAACTAAATCACTTGAATAAATTAAAAAGAAGGACACTCCTATCAACTGATGAAACAGCAAAGATACAGTTGGCATATAACGATACATTGGTGCTGCAGTAAATTTGAATCCCAGATGCTTAACCATAGATTTCAACAGTTAAAACTTCAAGTGCAAACACACAGGTATTATAGTGTAGTTTCCCTGAGAACTGTTTTCTAAGAAATTCAAGGAGCTGAGTTTACCTTTGCTGGAGAAAGACTTTCCAGAAAGCTGCCTGGTCTAGTTGCTGCTGCTTGTAGACGTGCTGTATTCTGTACCACAGGTTGCACTATTACGGAATTTATCCAGTTTTTCATTTTCTTGAATGTGTGGAGAGCGAGCAAGAAGAAGCTTTACAATGTGCACTGCTCTCGATGTGGCATCATGGAGCTCTCCCCCATCACCATTCCTGTTCAGATTGAAGTCGAGGAGAGTTAGATATTTGTTGTGTGAGATTTGATTGTTGGCACTAGATACTACAACCTATTACAAGTGGAATGTAATAATTACTTTCTGTAACTTGATCAATAACCAGTGATAGAGCATAGAGACCAAGGTTTCCTTTAATGTTTAGTGTCTTTGATGTTATAATGTCTGTTAATACATTTATTGGAAGCTCAGTAATTACATGAACTCAAGAATAAAATACTAGACTACTTCATGATTTTTGTTTAATAATTTACATAAGGGTACCTTTAAGCCTTAGTTAATATTATCATGTTCTCTCTTAATGTTTGTTGGAATCTGTTTTACAGTAAATATAAATTTAGCTGACAAATACATGCAGTTTTGGATTTGGCCGGAATTTCTATTTGGGGATTCCCACTAAAGACAGGTTACCCCTGTTCTTCCTTATGTCTCAGGGCATCATCTCATGTGGAGCTCTGGATTGGGTCTCGTACTGCCTGTTTGTGATTATATGTAATGACCACCTGATTCAAATGAGTTACAGGTTTTCTTCTTTTAAAGGAAGGGCTCTGAGTTGCTATTTGCTACAAAGACTGCTTCAGACATGGAGAGAAAAGATCAAACTTTTTTTCTGTTTAAGAACAGACTGACAAAAAGTAGAGAGCAGATATAATCTTCCAGCCACTCCTCATACTGAAGGAAATCCATTTCTTGATAGAAGGAAAAGCCAGACAGAGCTAGAGAATCTCCTGTAATTTCTGTACACAGATACTCATGTCTGCTGACACTTTTCTCAACATATTTCATACCTGAAGTAAATACATATTTAACTTAGTCAAACCTCCCATGGTGTGGAAGTAGAAACCTGCAGCAATTATTCTGTTTAACTACATGAACTGATTGTTTTAGAGTTAAACCAAACTTCACATGTCTTTGGAAAAAGCATTATTATTCAGTAGAAACTGAAAAGCCTTCTTTTCAAATCATTGTGATGAATTCAGTTAACCTTTTTCTCTTTAAAATCTTCCATTGGTGAGACACTGCTATGTACATAGATGTAGTAAAATACTACACCATTTCATTTGCAGCATCACGAGATCTGGACCATGAATATGAAAATACACTTACATATGCACACAAATATAGAAACAGACTGATTGCACAGTAAGAATATTAGGATGCATGCCACGCATTCTTTGATAACTGCTGGCACACAGCTTCAGCACATGGATTTGAGTTCCTAAAACCACCTGGTAGGTTGAGTTGAAAAACCTTTTGAAAAATACATCAAAAAGTTGCTATGGCACTGCAGGGGATACTTATGCATAGAATAAAAGAACTAGTGTAGTGTTCTGTTCAGCAATTCTTCACCCACAAACATTTCTGAATTCTAAAAGTATTTTGACACTTCTGTGTTAAAACACTGCTTAGTATTAGCGCTTAGCATTTTGCTCTAACTCTTTTAAAGTAAAACAAAGCCAAACACTTAGTATTAGATTTCTTTCCGTTTTATTCTGCATCTTTAAAAATATGTTTTAAAAAGTTTTTGATAAATTCTGTGGTTCCTTTCCTGAAAGGCAATGTGGGTGCCTTGCCTCTGAAAAGTAGTAATCTTCTGCGTTCTTTTAATAGAATTCTGATTATATTGTAGGGGGAAGAAAAATATAAGTATGTATATGAAAACCAAGAAGGGAGGTTTCACCAATTCCGTACAGTAAAGCTATCCAAAGATTGCAAGGGACAGAATTACATGGCTGTGTTTTTCTGTCATTGACTGTAGGTAGACTTTGCATAAATCTAGTTTGAGACGGACATGAGGAAGACCTGTTGGATTTGCCTGTGGCATATCCAGTGGTCCAGTTTATTTACATTGAAATCATAAAAAGGACATCAGTTGTTACTCAGCTTCATTGATAGCTGCAGAAAGTGTAGATGATACTGAGGTTTAACATTGTTTTATATGTCTGTGCAAATTACTTTGCTTCTACTCTGACACACCTAATTTTGTGGAAATACTTGGTTCAAAATTGAAAATATCAAAATAAATTTTAAATTAATATTTTTAATTCTGACTCCTTTGTTGAAATTTGTTTGGCAAACAGAAGTAGCATGATATTCAGGTAACTTGTAACTAACTAGTAACAAAGGCAGATATTTTCTATATTATATTATGAAATCATACCTGTATTCCAAGCTGTCATTTATGTCAGTGTTTCAGTCCTTTCTTAAAGTAAATCAGTATAATGTACTGACTCATCCAAGAGCCATCCCAATGTTCTTGATGCGTGAAATGACTTGGGTGAACAACAGGAACACTGTGTGATACGGACGTGTAGTAGACAGGAAAATAGAGAAGAGCTGATACCACCAAGTGAAACCCCACTAGCCACATTGCTCCAAAAATTAATAAACGTGACAAATAATACATCTTGGCATAATGCTTACTTTTTTTTTAAGAAGTTGTTTGTATTTTTTATTATATATCTGCTGCTCGTTGATTATACAAGCAATTTTACTGGACATTTTAGGCAAGAAGAAAAAATCTCAGAATCATCTAGTAGAGTGTTCTTAAGTACCTAAGTGGTTCTCAGCATGTTTTCAACAGGGACATTAAAAAGAAAATTTCATAAAAAGAGAAGCTTTGTTCATGTAAGGAGTTCATGAAAAGCTGCTTTTTCCCCAGTAGGCTATTCCAATTTCTGTTTATTGTTTACTGTTAAAAATGTACGCTGCTTTCTATGGGTTATCTATCTTCAGATTCTAAGTATAGGATCTTCTTTTAAATTTTTCATAGTGTCAGTGTTCAATTAACCTTCAAAACTTCTGCTGAGTACGCAATTTGAACATCTAAAGTATTGCTGTTACAGAGCCTGCTTTCTAGATCTCATTTTGTTTAGTTTTCTCTTTTCCATTTTTTCGACAAAATATTTAGAAATGTTGGAACCAGAAATAGTGTATTTGTAAAAGAGTTTCTTTTATGCTCCAGGTCAAAGTAATATCACTGGCTACATTACACAGAGTTTACAGAAGTCTCTTGTAGTAACGCTGTTATCTTTGTCAACTGATCTGATGAGTCCATCAGACAGGATGTTTTAACAAGAACTGTTTTCCAGAGAAGTGCATTGATGGGGGGCTTTCATCATGTTTGCATGCTTTATATACAATTTTTCTGTAAGACTGAATTTGAAGTCCACAGGCAGGTTAAATTGTGGTCGTTGTTAAGCAATAGAGAATCTAGGACCTAAAGCATTTTCTAATTAAGTAGCCAACATCATATGACTATTTCATTCTTTAGAGTAACTATCC
The DNA here is from genome assembly GCA_013398225.1 of Steatornis caripensis. Taxonomy (NCBI): domain Eukaryota; kingdom Metazoa; phylum Chordata; class Aves; order Caprimulgiformes; family Steatornithidae; genus Steatornis; species Steatornis caripensis. Next base: position 51,835 of record VZSC01013943.1, read on the forward strand.
ACTCGTGTACTTTAACTGGCATTTACAGTGATGCCAAATGCAATTCAATGATTGACTGAAATTTATGAGATACTTTCAAACCGTTGTTTAAGTAGTTCTCGGACCAAGGTTTTGAGTGTGGCATATATTGTGGATAGAAATGAAGCAATCATCTGAAGTTCTGTGAGCTAATAGTTGTTAATAGGCACAGAAATGTGAGGACTATAGGGCAATAATTAGTGCTCCTGACAGCTGTCATATGCAAGCCTCAACAGTTGTAAAGGGCACCTGCATGTTCTTACAATAAGGACAGCAATCTTTTTATAGTTTCTGGAATCTCTTCTCCTCCTGCTAGGAAAACTTAAAAGAATTAGTAGATAAGACAGCTTATGTTTTTGTGTACTGATTTTTTTTTCAGATGAAAAGGAGAGCTGATTCTGTCAGGATGAATGTAATAAACCTAAGGTTACGAGTCCACTTTCTGTCCTTTCTACTGCAGTGTATGAAAAAAGATCAGATACCAAGTCATGTATGTAAAATAAACCATCATCTGATCTGAATTATTGGTATAACTTGCTATTAGCAAGATGTTTCACACAAGTTTCTGTGGCGTTATTTCTGCTGCTTTCCTGGCATCTGGAAAACTTTAGGACCGTGATTATGATGTTTGTATTGTATTTACATACTCTCTGTTGATCCACATGAGGCATTCCTGGCTTGTATTCTCAGTCTCACCTGACACAGTTTCTTACAGTCAACAGCAGAGCGTGGTGCCTAGGAATGTAAAAGAAATTGTTACAGCATGTAAGTTTAGGAGCTAAACTTGTGGACTAGCTCAGGTTTCCCTTCCGCTCATCATCTTGCTTGCGCTGTCACATGGGTCCTCCTACCAGAGCCTCCTACAAAGGGATTGAAGTCAGCATTGTTTCCTATTTGAAAGGCAAGAGTTGTTCTAAACAACAAATGTCTTCAAAGAGACAAGGTTTTCATGGAACGTAAGCGTTAGTGGTTGCTCCTATTAGGTTATCTTCTTGTCAAGTTTCGGTTTTGTATCAGAACAGCTGTGTAATTGATCAAATCTCTATGATGATATTCTGGTTGTGATTGGATTGAAATGCAGCTTTCCAGAGTAAAATGAGACTATCGCATCCAAAGGTGCTGCTTTGGTATCTCCTATGTGACAATCTTACAGGCAACAGCATTACCATTAATAATTTAACTGCTAGTGCTGAGTTTAGTATGCATCATTGTCATGGTTTAGACCCAGCTGGCAACTAAACACCGCACAGCCGCTCGCTCACTCCTGCTCCCCCAATGGGATGAAGGAGAGAATCAGAAAAAAAAAAAAGGTAAAACTAGTGGGTTGAGATAAAGACAATTTAATAGGAGGGAGAAGGAAGGGAAAATAATAATAATGAGAAAAGACTATACAAAACAAGTGATGCACAAAGCAATTGCTAACCACCTGCTGACTGATGCCCAGCCTGTCCCCCAGCAGCCACCACATCCCCTGGCCAACTCCCCCTAGTTTTATTATGCAGCACGTTCAGCATGATGTCATATGGTATGGAATATATATCCCTGTGGTCGGTTGGGGTCAGCTGTCCTGGCTGTGTCCCCTCCCAACTTCTTATGCATGCCGAACCTCCTCGCTGGCAGGGCAGCGTGAGAAACGGAAAAGTCCTTGATGTCATGTAAACACTGCTTAGCAATAGCTGAAATATCAGTGTGTTATCAACATTGTTCTCATCCTAAATCCAAGACACAGCACTATATCAGCTACTAGGAAGAAAATTAACTCTATCCCAGCCGAAACTAGGACAATCATCTTCCTTACTTTGTTTAAACAATTACACAGATTTGCTCTGTAGAAATGCTCAAATTATTTCAAGATGCTGCAAGTAAATAATGGCTTTTTAAATTACAATATGGTAC
>VZSC01013943.1:53918-65123 GCA_013398225.1 Steatornis caripensis
TACAAAATGGTACTTAAATAAAAGAGAAATTCTAAAACCTCTACAGGACTGATAAATAAAGTGTTATTTCTAGGTAGACAACACAAATTGTCTTCACTTAAGCGTTTCAGTGCATGCTTTTAAATTAAAATGAAATTAAATGTATTCTTAAGGCCATAAAATTAAGTATAATAATCTAAATATGATTTTCTGTGAATAGAAATTGTAGCTCTAATCATTCTTTCTAAAGAATACATTCTCTCATAAATAGACTGTATTATTGTTCAGTCCTATTTCAACCCACATGGCCAGAGAGAAAGAGGGAGCATGATCAGAGTTTCATAAAAAGGTAAAGCTGAAATTTTCTTCCCTCTCTCTCTTTTTAATGCTCTTCGGGATTGAATCCATTAGGAGCCAAACAAAGCACATCTGTGTTGTTGTCCCTACTGACTGTCAGCATACAGCACATTCAAATATTGCAGCCAGAAGGCATTTTACAAAAACAGCTTTCAAGATGTGCTCTTGAAATGCATTTGTGTACTCATTATGCAGCGCTATCTTTTGTCATTAGGGAGTTCTGTAAATAAAGCACCAAGGTCTAATATTGCAGTAGCTAATAGCAATAAAGTAAACTGGAATGAAATAATCTACTTTTCGCTATGCAACTTCCTCATTTACAACTGTGACCAGTGTATGGGAAAAAAGCATGGAAGTAATTTTTTTGTTATTTTTGCAAAACTTTGGAATATCTAAAGTGACGTTGCAAGAGGAAAGGTAGTAGTTGTTTATAAACATAACAAGATTGACAATAATCTGCTACTTTAACTACCTTTTGTTTGACCTGTTTGAGTAAAACAACTATTTTGCATCAATCTATGCAGATGGAAAGATTACAGCTGTCTGGAATTTATAGTCCTTTCTGTTCCCAACCTCAAATTGTTAATCGCAGAGTCTTGCTGCAAGGTTGGTAGAAATTAGTTCTTTAATCCAAATTCTGTAGGTTAGGAAAACAAAACGGGTGCTTGAATATTTTGGTGACGTTCATAGGACTACAGGTGAAAGTCTGGAGTTTAAACAGTGTATTAAACCATCTTTTCTTTGGAGACTTATTCTTCTGGCATCAAAACCAGTGCTTGCCATTTATAAAATTAGCATTGAGGTATCAAGTTCTTAGTCAAAACATAAAAGAAGAAAGCTTAACACAGGTGCATATATTCTAACTGCAGCTTTAAAAATGAGATTTAAATGCTGTATATTACCTTACGGTGTTATGGAATGGCATTGTAAGAAAAAAGTACTGTTAATTATTTTTGCCACATATTTGTTAAACAATGCTATGCAATAAGGACAGAACATGAAATAATACTAAGATTTCAGAATACTGAAAAGCTTTAAAAGAAGAAAACCGACAGGTGCAGCACTGCACTTTGACTTTTCAGAGAAATGCTTGCTGAAAGGTACTTACCTCTTCAATAACTAATTTAAGAAGGAAACATTTTGGTGAGAGGAACTTCTTTTGTACAAGGAGCGTTCATTAGAGATCTTACAAAAGTGGACTACTTCTGCTGCACTCACATGAATGAATCTAGCAGTACGGGAATATCCCCCTGGCTTTTCAGTGCCACTGCCCTATTTTTATACTCAGTAAATGTGCTTTTGCTGAAGCTAACAATAATATCTACTGGAGACTGCCTTGCAACTGGGCATTGAACTTCACTTTTTCAAACCTTTGTTGGTGGGACACTGGTTTCTGGATTGCTATTCTGTTAGCATGATGAACTAATTGACCTAGCAGGACTCCCCGTGGAATCGCAGCTTCTGCTTAGATCATCAGGAGTACAATTTGTTGTTTCATTTCCTCTTCGAGTCCCATCAGGGAAATTGAATTGTGAAAAGACTACCTACTGGGAGCATTCAGCCCTCATGACTGAATAAGTAACTTTATTTTTTTGGTACTGTCTTAATTAACAACAAAAAAGAGACTTTGTTATGAGGGAGTCTGCTGTGATTCTGATACAGATGACTAACCCCAGTTATAGGAGCACTTGATCCACATGGCCTCCTGGAGGCTGGGGGCCCCGTGCAGGTGCAAAGTTAACACAAAGCTTCAACAAGCTGTAAGTGCTGTATTCAGGATAACTTGTCAAGTGTTGCTAGACCATCACCAAGTCTGCAGGTATTAACTGTTTGGCAAAAACATTCCAGGGTGAGAGGTCTGGCTTGTCTAGACTTCTAATTAGTAACATTAATTAACGTTAATGGCTCGGAGCAATTTGTACTTATCTGTGAAAAGATACGGCCCTTAGAGTTTTCTGTGCTCTGACATCATAAAGACAGTGATGTGATCTTATTATTAAAAAGGCTGCCTGGTGCTTTTTGTTAACGGGGCACACACTTTTGCACATCTCTTACTGTTCCGGACCCTGAGCTATATTCTATTAAAATACGCTGAAAATAAATCTGTTTAAATTTTTATCTTTGCACTGTTAAGTCTTACTTTTCCCCAGTCTTTTCAAGTTTACTTTTGTGTATGGGTGAAAAAGAGTGATTTTGTAGCTGTTCACTAAAAGGAAAAATTCTTAGGCTTTTATTAAGGAAACAGGCAAATAAATTCTCCTTTTTGAAAGCTTAATGCTGACAAGCCTTTTCAAGGTGCCAAATTCCAAAGCAAAAAGCAAAGGAAAAGAGAAAGTTGTCTTGGTGTGGCGGCGATTTCTTCAGCTTAAATGTTCTCTGCATTCTCAGTAGAGAAATTTAGCATTTTGAAGTAATAGTAACTTTGAAATAGTAATAGCTGTAGACTTACTGTAGGAAGCTGAAGGCCGAGGAAGGATGGCACTAGAGAGACCATATCCATGATATACAAATCAGTCTTCGTTATAAAACGACATTCACAAGGAGTCAAATTTTAGGTTTGTTTGACACACGTTCATATTACTGAGCTTAGAAGTAAAAATAATCTGCAATGTGCGATTTTGACTTCTGTGCTGATTTTCAGAGGTTCTGTGATGGACCCTAGTATGAATAGAAAGATATTCCCTGCAGCTCATTGACGGAAAGGTTTGCTGTAATGGAAGAGGGCAGATCCTACATCCACCAGTAGAAAGGCAGTACCATCTGTATTAATTTTGTTTGCTCCTGTGCCTGAATTTGGTCTTTGCTAATGTGCTGTTGAGTTCAGAAGTGAAACAACGCTTTCATTATTCTCAGAAAACTGCAAAACACAGACAGCATCTCTGAATTCCTCTGTCTTTTCCTGTTTATTCTCACTATGCTTTTTTATAAACTTCCCACATGATTTCTGAATGTTAGATGCGAACAGACACAGAAAATACTGACATGTCTCCAAAAGCCACTTAACTGTCTTGTCCAGTACCGTAAAGGTGATGTGCAGAGTGCCAGCCACTGTGCTGGGAGAAGGAGCAGGACCGTGGGGCTGGGAGGTAGGAAATGGGGGCAGTGCAGCAGTGTGGGTCCAGGAGAGCAGAAGGGAAGGAAGGAGTAGGATGGTGAGCAAGGCAAGCCTCATCTTTTGTGTCTGAAAGGATCATAATTTTTTAATATTCCTGGAGAAGACAGAACACAACTTTCTTCAAGGGCAAAGAATAAAGATACGTGTTAGCTTCTGGAACACAGCATTATTTTGCCATGCATATTGGCCATGGCTCAAAATCAAATGTGCTTATTTGGACGTTATAGATTAATGAGTAACATTTCCAGAAATTTGTAGATAGCCCTTCTATGGGTTTCATGATTACCCTTTTTCCCTTGGATTCCTGGGTTTCATCCATAGAACATACAGATTCTTCAAAGCAGTGGTATATGAGAAAAATTTCTTTGGTTGAAAAGGCTGGAAAAGTATCTGTGGTGCAGAAGACGGGATTAGAATTTTGTTGAGTGTAATTTAGTGATGGCTGTGGTGTATAGTGTTTGGTTTTTTTCTTTTTCATGTTTATTATTCCTAAAGGACGTGTGTGTGCTGCTGAATTCCAATGCCTATCAAATGACCCTCCAACAATGTAGTGGACAGCTTTTTGTTAGTGTTGCGCCAGTTCCTATATGTTTGGACCTTTTGGCTAAATAGATTTTAATATCCATGAATACAACACACAGGCAAGCATCCTTTTCAAAGGAGGCAAACACCTGAAGAAGGTAATCTTTGGCCATGATGACAAAGTTCTTCCCTGCCTGAGTTACACAGAATTATATACAGATCACTAATCATGTTTACTTACAAAAAATTTTCGTATCATTTTCTTTAGGCTTGAATGGAAATTATATAAATATGACATTTTTTTGTCTTCCATGTGAGGAATAGGTGTTGCATGTAGAATTATACATGTAGAAAACTGTAACTGGTAAGTGCAATCTTACTGAAACCAGTGGGTCTCTTGTAGGAGGAAATTCACTTTACTTTTGTAAATATTAGACGGGGTTTTCACTCTCATAAACTGGTACCTAGTTATCGTCCCCTTCTCATGCAGCTTCCAAACGGAGCAAGTCCCCTGTTTGATTAACTCATTGAATGTCTTTTAAGATTTTAATTTCAGGAAAGTTAAACAAGCATGTCTAGAAATATTAAACAGACCTGTCCTAGACTGAGATGACGTTTATATCAGAGAATTTCCTTTTCTCATTTTAGGAAGGTTGGTAATCTAGACTTTTTGCAGAGAAGGAGAATGTATGTGTGTGTTTGTGTGTGTGTGTATACATACGTATGTAAATATGTGTGTATATGTATAAACACACACATATACACACACCATTTTTAACGTGGAGCAAGACTTTTTTGCCTATATCAGGTTGGTTATCAGTTTCATAAAAAACTTCCTTGTCTCTAGGTTTTTATGTTGCCAAATAAATCAAATGATCCAAATTTCTAGGCCAATCGATTAGCAATCCAAAATACCCCTTTGAGATCTGCAGATCCTCAGGCTCTGTCCATGGGTGAACTGTTATACATTTGAATGAGGAATGATGTCTTTAAAACATATTTACTTATCCTTGATGGTGGATACTCAGAGACATGACTGGACTTGGTGAAAGTTAGGGAAGCCATTGTGTTCCTTAGCCTTTTGTTGGCTGTGCTTCTGTCTCAAGTAGTTGTATTCCTAATATATCTGTCTCCGTGTGCTGGAAAATCTTAAATGAGATTGAGAATCTGGCTAGCAGTACTGCACTGTTTCTAATTAAAATCTTGTACGTCACTTCTACAGTACCGTGATTGAGCCACAGAGACGTTTTCCTTTTTGGTAATTAGTTCAATCTATGTGCTACATTCAGCATAACTCGTTTATGGAGGTACAGAATAAAAATACTAATCTACAAGAAACTTCTATGTAGGGAATTTTGAGAAGTATTAATATCGTTTGCATATATGATGGAATTCTCCAAACTGTCTCTTTTTACTGCTGCAGTTGTTACTTTTTGTTTTCCCTGACTTTGAAGAAATCTGCAGTTGAAATTCTGATGTAATTGTGTTTAAATTTATGCCAGTAATTTTCAGGCGCCAGGACAACAGGTGCTTAAAAAATTACGCAAGAAAAGTGAAGGCAAATACTTGCTATTGTATAAGAACAGACATTAATGTAAATAATGCTATTAAGGAATCCAGTATGTTTATGCACACAGGAGGTTTTGTTGCCAAATACTTTCATATTCAATTTTCATTTTCTTTTTCTCTTAAATCAGGTGCTTTGGTCAGAGCAGATGGCTTGCCAAATAGCTTTTTATCTTATAAAAGAAAAAGTAATTTAAAATATGAAGTAATTAAATTGGAAGCACCTGATAATGAGGTGAAGAACTGTATTCAAGAGGTGCTGTGAAATGAATTAATTATTCATGTTCATGGGATACTTGCATTGTCTTCTGTGGCAGGCATTTGTGTTCCTGTAAGGTCAATGTCAGTAACAGTAAAAGTTGCCAACTCTTTTTCGTTTCAGGTGTTTAATGTTTTCTTTCTCTATTTTTATAACAGTATTGTTGAGGATTGGTATGCTGCTGGTGTGAGAAAGAGAAGTCAAATGGGAGAGGATCATTTATAATACGTATAAAAATGTATTGAAATTGCAACTTGTTTCTTATAAAGTCTTTTTAATGCAATTTTAGATTCCTCACCAACTCATCTGTAAAACAGGCTTACATTCCTGCTAAGAGAGAGCTATGATGTAATTTAAAAAAAGAATAAATTGTGTGACTGGTAGCGTGTCTGAGAGGACTTCTAAGATGCTGCATAACCATCTGTATGATGTAGCTTGTCATTACTGGGCTCTGTTTTTTACAGCTTTCTGCCTCAGGAAATTTTTAAATATTTGCATAGAGAGCATCAATAGTAACTTGCATCTTAATGCCGTAGTTGTGTGATTCTGAAGTCAGTCATCTGTATGCAGAGCTTGCAGAGTTCCTATAATTGTTTATTCCTGCATTTGATACAGGAGATAAGAGAATCTTTTGAGCCAGGAGAATTCCTAAATAATTACCCTTCCCTTATTAATTACAAGTTATTTCTCAGTTCAGAATTTCCTTCCCCTCTTCCACCTCAGTCTTGTTTGGTTTCCTCCTGCCTTGCTGGCCAAAGAAGGTTAGCAAGGTTCTGATTAGTTTATATATAATAAAACAACTATGTTGTGAAGTTACACTACTCATGAGAGTTGTGAAGTCTTTTGAGACTGGTCAGAATAGCTCCACCACAGTCATGTTGTCTCCAGATACAGTCCTTCCATAGTGTGACAGTTTTTTTTTTACCTTGAGATGTTATCACTGGCTCTGCTGGAATGCTTTGGACCCACAGAAGCAGCCCCACACCAGAGTGGGCAATCTTCATAAGCTATGTTTTGTATAGGTGTTTCTATAATGTTATTTCATTGTCAAATTGAGTAGACATCTTTGAACCTTTCAGGTTTAATTATTCGCTAATTTTTATTCACTTCTATAAACATTGTAAGTATTTAGTCAAACCTCATATACCAAACACTAAAGATACTTTATTGTTTTGTATTAGCACTTAGATGCTTAATGTATACATATTTTGGCTAACCTTTCATAAACAAATATAAACAAAGAATCTAAATGGCATTATTGATGTAAAGATTATGAGAAAACAGTTTCTTAGAGTACTTATTTATTTATTTACATTAAGTTGGTTTCTACTGATTTTTGGCAGGGTTGAAAATAGATTTAGAAGTAGAGGAGAGAGATACAAAGGCAAAAGGAGCTTAAATCCGTGTCTTACTAAATTGGCAGCAGCTGTTGGCTTAAATTGCGTTATTGTAAGTACAAATAGATATTACTGCTCTCGTTACTTAGAGTTTGCAGTGTGTTAGAAGGCATAATGCTTAAGCAGGCAATATTCCTGAGTTCATACAAAGTAGCATGGACAAGCAAAACTGCTCAAATGTTTTGAAATTATAGGAAAGAAATTTGTGACAAAGTGTGTGTGTTCTTTTGTTTGAGACTTCTTTTTGTTGTGATTTTCTTGTATGTTTTGGCTTGAACTGAATATGTTTCTTTGCCATCTCCTCCTTCAGCCTCCCTTAAACAACTCCTGTTTTCCTTCTGTTCTGTCTCACAGCTATTCAGTACTGAGAAGATCCTCCCTAGTTCATCTGCAGGAATATGTTACATGTCATGTGCTGTATCCCCTGTTGCAAGATCAAATTCCTGCAGATATATACATCATTCACACTGAAGTAGGATAGTGCCCAAAGATTGTTCTGTCTTGTACTTTCTGTACTTTCGGTAGGTTGTTTTGTACTTCTAGAAAAGCGCTGTCACTATTTCATTGATTAACTGATGTTTCAAGCTGAGTAAGTCACACAGATAAGCATTTTAACAAGATTTAATTTAAACTCCAAATTACATTTTCATACACCATTACGTGCCAGTTGCTATGTGAAATAATTCTACTTTTGAGATTAATTTGTTTTAAGAATGTGTTTGAGGGAAGTATTACAAGCATATGAAGTGAAGTATATTTGATCTTAGACATAGTAATATGTGCTACCTCTTTCTATACTAATAGAGTTTTTTTGGCTTCTTTGCATCTTTACCTGGATTTGCATGTTTTCAGTTGTTGATAAAGTTGTTCTTGCTGCCTAATTTTTGTCACACATACGTTAAACTGCACATACGCTTTGGGTCAGCACTAGAGAATTATCCAGGCACAGCTTTGACATAGACAACCACATTTGGAACTTTTGCATGTTACTCTATGGAGAGGGTCATCCTAGGTTGAAAGGAAGGTTTGGTACCTGGGCCTTCAGGGGAGAAGCATGCATACCAGTTGAGGGGCAAAGCTGTCTGTTAAGCAGTAGTAGCAGCAATAAAAAGTAGGATTGAATTCCTGACCATCTTTGAGGCTTCTGGCATGCACAACTTCAATTTTCTTTGCTCTTGCTTCCTCTTTACTTTTTTCCTCCCATCTACCTGAATCCCTTTCTTGCTGTGCATTTACTAAGTGCTGCAAGGCAGTTCCGCTTTCCTTTCAGTTGTGGCCTCCAGATACTACTGGATTCAGGGGAAAAAATAACAACATTATTTATAAAAAGGAATATTGATCCAAGAAGAAGTGAGCTACCTCAGGGTTATATTTGAAATACACAGTATAGTAACATTAGGAGTCAAGACCACTCAGTGAAGGGATTTTCAAATGCCAGTGATTGTCATTGGACCTCATTCAATTGAGGCGGGAGGAGCTTTAAGGCAAGGCAAATGATTAGTTGAATACTATTTGGCCAAAAATGCATAATTGTAAAGCTGTAATTCAGTAGCCAAACTAGTATTTCTATCCATCTACCAACTTACCTAACAGCAAAGGAATATAAACCATTAACTCATATTTGTACTAATCCAATTCCAGGTGCACTCTGCATGTTTTTGTAGTAATAAATATTAAATAGTATGTATTTTAAGGAGCAGTGTATGTCTTAGCATTCTTGGTAGGAAAAAGGAACTCATAAATTTAGTCCTGGCACTGCTGTTGATTCACAGCATTGCTATGGGCAAGTCACTTAACTTCTGTCTGTGTTTCTTTAGCCATAAAATAGAAATAACAGTGCTTATTTTCTTGCTTCCCACAGGAATTGGAAGAAATTTTAACATTTGTGTAACTCTTCAGAGAATGTTAATTTAATGTCCATTTAAGCTTTTAGGTGTATCCAAGATAAACATATGCGATGTTATTTTTAGAGAAATTACTTGCAACATTTTTACAAATCTATTCTGTTTGATGTTTTACCCAAGTAACAATCTTTTCATTGTAATAGAACATGGTGTTTCCTTGTAAATAAGAAAGCTAATTAACTCGAGGGGGAAAAAATGAACGTATTCATATTCTGTGGAAAAAAAAAGTTCAAATTTTTGACGTTTCAATATTTATATGCATCTACTCCTGTAAATGATAGTACTCTGATTTCAGAAGAGTATGACCATACAGATAGTTGTGCATGCAAGGAAGAGGAAGACTAGCAATGCATTTTAGAAATTTATTTTCAGTGCAGCTAAAAATGGATGAAAATAACATTGCTATTATTCATGCAGATTTTCAAAGGATTGCTTACTGCTTACTTCTTTCCTGAAACATAGATTAATAGTGAAGAGACTAATTTAACCTGCAACTGGAGATGTAGATAGGATCGGAGGAAGATTCTGGAAAGTCTATGTGGGTTTTGGCACATGTGAGTAGAGTAGCTGTTTGAAGTCTACATACATATGTAGAGAGTAAAGGAAAGTATCAATAAGATGTCGCAGGTGGTTGTATTAGTAGAATGAAAAAATTGTCCCTGGCAATGTTATTGGATAGAATGAGAGCTCAAATCACTTGAGGGAACATGAAAGAATATGTTGACCAATCAAAGTTACGTCTTGAGTGGTAAGCCCTCAAGGTGACACGGAATGAGTTTACCACAAATGCTGGCCCAAGAATAGCCCACTTGTGTGAAAATTAATAGCTTTATAATTGAAATAATACTTGAAGTCTGTATTCCGCAAGTCAAAAAGTTCAGTAGTGTTGCCCACTGACAGGTTGATGTAAGCATAAACTTAGTGAGATGATCTACAGCAACTTAAAATTATACTACTAAAACTTGAGAATGTGAGAATAGGAAAATGTAGATCTAGTAGCTGAAAACTGGCATTCCAAGGGTTTGACTAAGGGAATACTAACATCATCAGCTTATTAGATTTCAGGTATTAAATTTTTTGGAAATCTTAAAACATGCACTGAACAACTGTCACTGGAAAGACTGAAAGTCACCTTTGTAAAATAAATACTTGCATTTTAATATTTACTAAGCTGAGTACATTAGCAAATACAGTTCTACGAGATAGTAACATTGTTCTGGGGAAAAAACGGAAAGAGGCAGTCAGCATGACTTGATGAAAAGAACTCAGTTGACTGAAAAGGCAATCTACTCCATAAGTTTGAAAAGGAAAATGAGGGGGGAGGGAATGAAAAGCATTGTGTGCTTATGCTTTTATTTTTTAGACCAGTTTCCAGTAAGATAAAGATTAGAAAATTTAAATTACGTTTCAAAAGAGGTGTTGTAAATTTTCTTCTTTCATCCTCTGCTGTAATAGTCATTTGGCAAGTCATGTCCTGCTACACCTGTACGAATCCAGTAACACAAGTGTTGCTGAAAGCAATTTATTTCTGTGACTGAAATGAAAACAGCGACAGAATGAGGAAGTGAGTGAATGGGTTTTTTTCCGTCATTCTGTTGCTTGTTAAAAAAAAAAAAGTTTGAACAGCTTTGTAGAAAAACGTGCAGTAATAAGTACTAATGAGTATATTGTTCTTGCAAAGTTATATGCAGGTGCCTAAAATTAGCTGCTGTGATTAATCCAGTGTAGCTGCGGTGAATCAGAGGATGAAATCTTGGTTCTATTTAATTCAATAATAGAAGTCCTGTTGAGTGCATACAATTAAATGCTTCCAGGATTAGGACACTTGGAAAATATTTAGAAAATTTGAACATCTATCTGTAAGGTTTCATTTGATGACACACTTGCAGAATGTCAAAATTAGCATGTATTTGAATGTTTTAGTGTACTGAGGTCTACCTTATCTGCTGTAACTTATATTCAGCATAGTACTGTAAATAAGTTAACAATTTTCTGTAGCTCTGAGAACTGCATATTGAAATCGCTGATTTACTGGGGAAGGGTGTAGGATGATGGGGCTAAGGGAGACCAAAAAAATAGTACTGCTAAAAAAAAAAAAAGGGGGGG
>VZSC01013943.1:65243-88105 GCA_013398225.1 Steatornis caripensis
AAAAAAAAAAAAGGGGGGGGGTGCTTGGGCAGAAGATGCTGTAAATCAAGTCGCTTGAATCTGTCATCTAGCAAACATTTTTAAAGCTATCAAACAATAAGGAGAAAAACCTGACCTGATTTTCAGAGCACTGAGCACTCACTCTTCCTATTGACTTCAGAGGAAGCTGCAGGTCTCAGACTCTTGGTGAGTGATTGACTGCCATAACTGGACATCTGTATGTCCAGCATTCTTTAGAGCAAACATCTGTAAAGAAGTAGTCAGGTTAACAAAATCTAAATACATGTTAAATTTTATTTTTCCACAACACTTTTTCCCCCAAAAATGAAAAAATCCTTTTAAACTACTGAAGATACTGGAGTTGAAAAAGTCCACTTTCATGAACAAACTTTACCATTTTCTATAGAACTTCTACAGTACTTCATTGAAATCTTAAATGATGCATGGACATTAGTGTCAAAACAATTCAGTTAAGAGAAGCAGAGATTATCCTATTTACCAAACTTAAATACAAACACATCACATGGAAAATTTGTCACTTTTCAGACAAGCCTAGCAGTAGGCAAGGAGTTCTGGCCTCTTCACCAGTCTCTTTAGCAGACTCACTGGACATGCCAAGTTCTTCTCTTCTGCTCTAGTAAAATGGTATACTTTATACTGGTGCGAACAGAAAGCATTTTAATCCAGTGCCAATCACCACTGAAGGTAGAAGGAGCTAAATGTTTTTAATTTGTCCTTGTCTGGCCTAACTGAGGTTGTGTAAAACTTTAATGACCTTGAAAGTTAAAAGCTGGCCATGTTCCAGGTGCGTGGGAGAAATGCATCATTTGGGGTGAAAGGCATCTGAAAATCTGCAAAATTTCACAATTCTTGCTGAAAGGTCTTGGTGTAAATTCATATAAAGTAATGTCAAAGATCAGTCTTTATTTTCTTCAAGAGAACCCTAAAGAAAAGTGGAAATGTACTGAAAGGTGTTGTGAGTCCCTTGTGCTTTCAGTTTTTCCATCTTGTTTCATGAGTAGATGCAGTTCTGAGAAGTTGCTTCTATTTAAGTTCACCCATGATGAGTAATAGTTAGAGGAAACAGTTTAAAAATGAATCCCAGAATGTACAAGTAATGAGGCTTGAACACTACTTTGTTCTTCTTTTAACAAGATGATAGTAATTTATAATTAGTATTGTTATTTGTAATTAAATAAGTTTAATTATTTTTCTGTTAATATGTAAGCTGACTTCCAAGGAAGAGACAGCCAAGAAGTGTTGCTTTCACATTCACTTTAAAGTCGGTTCATCACAGTTGTGAAACTGGATATAGCAAGGAGAAAAATGCAAAGAAATTCAAAATAGACCTGATTCTGCAATTTTTGTTCATAGACAAAATAACAAGTTGCATCAAGGGAAGTTTTGTATGTACTAGGGTTAAAGATCATGTCCTAAGTCTGAGGTGAGATAAAAGTGCATAGAAATTGTTCTTTTCAGCTAACCTTTAATGTTTATCAGTGTTAATACTGTAAAATCAAAAGAAAAATTAAAATCTATTTAAAGAGCTTATTTTTTCCCTCTCATAAAAAATGGAAAACAATTGCTCACAGATCTGTAACAGAATTTGGTTATTCATGGTAACAGTATCACATATAAAAGACCCATGCAGAACATAATTGAAACTTGATTTTATGGATGCAGGAAACTGGCCTTTGAAGTGATCTCCACAGAGATTCTATTGGGCATTAATATTAACTCGTGGAGTGATTGTCGTAATGTCTTATTTATCTAGTGCCTAGAAGATGTGTAATTGAGGTTTATTTAAATTCTACTGGCATGTTACTATGCATAGCATTGTTTAGAACAGTATTCTTTATGACCATACATAATAGTTTATTCAAAAATTCTAATCAGTATGTTATTTTATTTAGATTAATTCTGGATCTTTAAAATACTTAATTATGAAAATGTAATCTGAAAGATGATACAGTTTCAAAAATTTTGTAGGATACTAATATTGTCTTTCTTTTAGAGTATATTTTAAAACTGTACTCTGTCAGCAGTCTTTTCAAACTTGTATTCTCAAATAATTCAAAAACTGTCCAGTTTGGGGTTTCTCATTAGGAAAAGATCACACCAAAGTGGCTGGGAGCTGGAGCACATGAGGCAGATTTAACTGGGTTTGTTCAGCCAAGAGAAGAGCGGGTGAAGGCGGACCTTATTGCTGTGTGCAGCAACCTGACTGGAGAATGCAGAGAAGATGGAGCCATGCTCTTCTCTGACGTGCACAATGATAAAACAGGCAATAGTGAAGTTGGATAAATGCAATTCTGATTATATATTAGGGGGCGAAATTTCTCCATGAGGGATGGTTGAACACTGGAGCAGGCCCCAGACTGGTAGTGTGATCTCTTTCCTTGGAGGTGTTCGAGACCCAACTGAGTGTGGTCCTGAGCAACCTAATCTGATTAGACCTCCTTTGAGCAGGGAGTTGGACTAGAGACCTCTGAACATCCCTTCCTGCCCAAATTATTCTATATTTCTATAAGCTAAAATAATAGAAAACAGCAGTGGAGAATATGTCATCTAACTCATTTCACTGCCAGGTGAGGACTTCTCTTTGCTGAAACTAATTTAAAATAACAAATCCTAGGGTTAAATATATTTATGTTCTGTCAGAACTATTTTCTGTGTACGTCTCACAGGACACTTTAGGTGGTTAGTATTTCCAAAACTCATCTTCTTCTGTAGATGATTGCCGGAAACGCATGTGGTCACATCCTTGTCTGTATTGTTCCTTTTTAAAGCAATATTTTTCAATATCTTCAGAATACAGAGATTCTGCATTTGTTACGACTTTGGTTGGTAAATCTTCTACAGGAAATCACTGACAAGTTATATAATGAGGAAAACATTAGGTATTTATTGCTTGTCCAGTTTCTGCCACGCCATTGAAGCCTCAAATACCTAAGCATCTTAGTTGCTTAAAGTACAAACTTATGCACATTAAATAACTTTCTAAAGATCATAAATGCTGTATAAGTAGTTTCTGTATACAAGCAATTTTGGCTTCAGAACCTCTGCTTTATCTCTTTGAGAGGATTCTTCAACTTTTTTTACACAGAAATTGATTTTATAGACATTGATTTTACAGAGTTTTCCTTTATTCCTACCGAATTCAACTCATGGGCAGTTGCAGAGGCTTTACTAAACCCTCTCTGTGCAACTGTGTTTATAGGTAAAAAATTTTATGTATTACATAAATTATTTATTATGTAACACCTGAAGCCAGGAACAAGCTTGAAGAAAATTGAAACAAATGGACTCGTGGCTGAAGACTGACTTAGCAAGGCCTGTAAAATATTCATTTGATTAAATAATTTTTAAAATACAATTCTGTCTGGGCAGATTTGAAATAGAAAGCAAAAGAATAAGAATTGTAAATTTTCAGGTGTGTTCTTGTGAACTTTTGGAGCAAGGTATCTTAGAGCTGTTGCAAGCATATCCATTTGCTGTGACATGTTGAATACAAACATACTAATGCATCTGCATATATATCAAAATACTGTATATGATTAAGTGATGTTGCTGGTTATGAGTCTTCTTCTGTGGTCAAAAAGTGCAGCGCTTCAGTCTTTCCCCTTCCACATTAGCTTAGAAAGCCTGTGTGCTGCTTTGCGGAAAGATGTGCCATAATGATTCACAGTCTGTGAACTGTTGTCAGTATAGACTATTGGGTATCTTATATGAAGCGTATCGAACTTCAAAACTGTATTTTACAATGCAGAATCATGATTCTTAAATAACGAGTTTCTAGGTTGTTTATTGTTTTTGTTTTTGTTTTTTTTTTCCCTGAAGTCACTTTGTTGTGTCCAGATACTGCTTGGGCAATTTAGGAGAATAGAAGTGTCGCCTCCTCCGAGCTTGCAGCAGTGCTGTTCCCTACATTAGCTCACACTAATTCTGTATTCAGTGCCTGAGCAAGGACGAGTCTTTGGAATCTTGTTGAATGACCATGGTTTGAGAAGCGCAATGCCTCGGTTTGTATCTTAGAAACTGATGACGCTTATAGCAAAAGGAACATAATCTAGTTAAAATCTGTCAAAATATTTACTACTGGAATTGATATAGTGAGGCTGTAGAGTGGGAATTGAGAAAGAAATTTTGAAACCAGAAGTGCAGGTTTCTTTCAGTGCAGTAATTGATAAAGAAGCACAAAGACAATACATAGCACAGTCATTAGAAAGTATCAAGAATTTTCTCTGTACAAGTTGCTTACCTAGTAAGATAGATATGTGGTTTCTTACTTCGATTAAGTGCTCATGTGCCCACTTGCAAATCTAAGTAACATAATGAGCACTACTCCAGTTAATTCACATATGTGTATAAGCGATGTAAGTTTGCTGAGCCAGAGAAATAACTTTGCTGTAGCTTTCGGGGATTGGCAATGAAATACTCTCTTTGAATACTTGGCGTAATACTATTTCCTGTTCTTTGAAGGCATAGCGATACTCATGGCAACAGTGGTAATGCAAGCCTATTATAATCTGAGGATTCTCAGCCTTCTAGTTTTTGGCATTCATATTCAGATGATGAACGCTCCTGATTCTGGAAGTGAAGGATGAAGGCTTATGTTACAAAGCCTGACCAGAGCTGCTACTCAACCAAAGCCTTCCAAGCACTGCTTGAAATCATTTATGTCCAGTTTCCAAGAAGTGCACTGAAAGCCAGATGTAAGATAACCTCCTAGAGGCTGACATTTGGGGGGGATGATAAGATAGCTGTTTATCTTCTTTTGGCATATGCATTGCTAGAGATAAAGATGGGAACATATTGTACAAAACAGTTTCAAATGCAAAATGAAATAAAATCCCATGCGACCTTTTTTCTCAGATAGCTGAAGGACTGAGGTCTTTACAACTACTTGGAAATCTGTTTTTATAAGTAATAAATGATGTATTTCACTAGAGTTGTCTAGGGAGATGAGAATTCTGTCCACGGAATTCTACAAGTAGCATCTTAAAAGTGAATTTTTATTTATTTAGATCTCAAAGCATTCAAGTCAGTGATGGTAGAGACAGCTCTTTTGTGAGTTCCTCAGTATATACATCCATAGGCAAAATATTCTTCAGTCTTGGGAGCATGAATCTTGTCTCAGTTGGTATTTTAACTTCTGACTGTGCAGGGGTTTTTAAGTAATATTATTATTGTGTTGTCATCAATTCCAACTTTCTAGTGTCTTCTACCTATGTAGATATCCTATGAGGAGTAATAAAAATTTTAAATATGCTAATAATTTATAGAAAAGCCTTATTTATATGCTGGCTACTACCATGTTTTAATATTTAAAACCATTTTCTAGGCTATATAATGCTCATATAAATAATCCATATACAATTAAACAATTTATGTACTCCCCAAAAGAGTGGATTTTATGATCCTGTTCAAGGTCCCCTTTGTTAGTCAGCCATTTGGGCCAAGTGGCTTCACACATAACTGATCTTTGCAAGAGGGGCAGGAGACACCTTGCCAGTCTCTTAGTAGTTTTAAGTATAGATGTCACTAACCTGCAGCTTTATAATCGTATTGGTTTGTCTTACTTCAGCTATGCTTTTTGCTTCAAATTCAGCTGTAACTTCTCTGAAATAGTGGACGTATTCTTTTGCACGGTAGCTTTTGTGCAGTGTGTAACACAGGAGAAACAGCTCTGGTTTAGGGTTATGAAGAGGTAAAGTAGATAGAAATAGAATATGATATGGTTTTATAATAGCTGTGGCATATAGGTAATTTCTGGGTGCGTGCACAGTGGGCAATGTCACTGTTCCAGGGTGATTTACTGTGAATTTGCTAATGATGGGCACTGTCCAGACAGGTACCATGCAGTAGTGTATGCCCAGAGAGCTCACATGAAGGAAATAAAATCAGCAGGAAAATATTTCCAACGTCGTAGAGCTTCCGTGAGGATAAAGTCATTAATGTTTTAAACACATTTGAGGATTATCAGATAAGGGGCACGATGTAAGTGTGAAGTAATAACATATGTATGTGTATTCATAATGTAAAATCCAGTAGTGCGGTTCTGTTTCCATTAACTATCTTATGTATGTTAAGTAATTTCCATGGGGAAATTAATCCTCATTTCCATTCTGCACAGGCATGAAATTTTTCAATTTTATTTAAGTTAAGGTAGAATCTGATGAGTATGTTCTTCCTGAATTAAAAACTTGCTTTTACATAGTAAAATAAATCCATGTGGAATATTATTTTTGGAGAATAACTGTGAAGACTGTTAATAATTGCCAGGAAATGACTTTAAAAGTCTCACAGTTATTTTTAGGGACAAATTTTTGTATTAGGGGAAATAATACTAAAAAGGTTGTGTAATTTAGTATAGAAATTCATAGTTTGATGTGGTAGGAATTTGTTACAGATTTCCTTGCTACCTGCTTTCATTCCCACTTTGATATACAAGGAGGCTTTCTGACAGCTCGGAGAGCCACTCTGATGGCTACACATAAGTGATTTCCATGGAAAGTTTTGCAAGGGGATGCATGTGCTTCTCCCCATTTTCCCATCCTCATTCACCCTTGGGAAAGCAAGAAGGGAAATCTCAACAGTGCGGTGAAATCTGAAACTGGGGCTTGTTTTAGGGAACAGTGAATTTTGTGAGAATTTCTTTACTCACAAGATCTTTATCCTTCTGAAGAGAGTGCTGAGGGCTTGATCCTCCAAAGAGCTGTTACTTCTGCAGACCTGATATCCATGGTCCTGGTGTTTTCCAGCTCTTGCCTGAGAAATTCCCTGGGAGCTTAAAAAACACAACTCTGCTCAAAGACTCTTGTTTCTCTGTGGTTTGTGGTCCTCAGCAGCCTCTCAGCAGACGTTCAGGATAATTCTATGCCTCCCTCCCCTGAACGTGTTTTGTTTGTGAATTTGTTTCCCATGCTTCCCATTTAGGTTCACTTTAAATATAGGAAACTTGAAACTAGGGGACTGGAACATCTCTCTCATGAGGAAAGGCTGAGGGATCTGAGTCTGTTTAGCCTGGAGAAGAGAAGACTGAGAGGGGATCTGATCAGTGCTTATAAATATCTAAAGGGCAGGTGTCAAGAGGATGGGGCCAGACGGCCACAAACTGAAACACAGGCAGTTGCACCTAAACGTGAGGAACAACTTCTTTACTGTGAGGGTGACAGAGCACTGGAACAGTGTTCCTTCTCTGGAGATATTCAAAACCCACCTGGACGCGTTCCTGTGCACCCTGCTCCGGAGGTACCTGTTTTAGCAGGGCGGTTGGACTGGATGATCTCCAGAGGGCCCTTCCAACCCCTGGCATTCTGTGACTCTGTGAATTTACTTTCAGTCAGGCAATTCCAGGACATGTAATCTAGACTTCAAGGAGAAAATATTGAAATGTGGTATAGTTGCTTCTTCTAGCAATCTTTGGGCTCCTGGAAAAAATGTCAGTGGAGCCCTAATGCTCTGCTGAAATGGCGTTTTGATGAATTACCTTGACTACATCCTCATAAAAATACTGGAGTCAGATTGTTTCTCAAGGGTTTATTGGGACAATGGCAGTAATGTGATGTCTTAATGATTTGAGTAACTCCTACAGGTTACTAGTAATACATCAGCATCTCGTTGTCGTGGTTTGAGCCCAGCCAGCAACAAAGAACCACGTGGACGCTCGCTCACTCCTCCCCCCACACCGGGATGAGGAGAAAATGTAACAAAACTTGGTGGATCAAGACAAGAACAGGGAGGGTTCACTCACCAGTTATGGTCACGGGCAAAAAACAGACTCAACTTGGGGAGAAAATGGTCAATTTAATCAGTTATCCATCAAAGCAGAGTAGGATAAGGAGACACGAAAAGCCAGATCTTAAGACACAAAAAAATACCTTTCCCCTACCCCTCCCTCCTTCCTGGGCTGAGTCCCCTCACTCCCGATGTCTCTCCTTCCTGCCCCTCAGCAGCACAGGGGGACAGGGAATGGAGGGTGCAGTCAGTTCACCAAAGATTGTCTCTGCCGCTTCTTCCTCCTCAGGCGGGGAGCGCTCCTCACATGCTGCCCCTGCTCCAGCGCGCGGTCTCTCCCATGGCAGACGGTCCCTCATGAACCCCAGCGACGGGAGTCCTTCCTGTGCGGTACAGTCCCTCAAGAATGCACCAGCCTAGCACAGGCTGCCCATACAGTTGCAGTCTCCTTCAGGAGCAGGCACCTCCCCTGATGTAGGGTCCTTCACAAGCTGCAGGTCCATCTCTGCCTTGCCATGGTCCTTCATGGGCGGCTCCACCACAACCCTCTGTGGGCTGCAGGAGCACAGCCTGCCCTCTCCCTGAGGGCTGCAGGGGAATCTCCGCTCTGACTGCCTCCTCCCCTCTCCTCCTTCCTCACTGCCTCCTGGTATCTGCATAGGTGTTTCTCTCACCTCCCCCTCCTTCCTCTACTGCAGGTCTCCATGACCGCTCCTTTTTCCCCTTCTTAAATACATCATCGCAAGGGTGCATCTGTTGTTTCTAAATGGCCCAGCCTCAGCCCAAGACGGGTCTGACTTGGAGCTGGGGAGCTTCGAGCAGCTTCTACACCCACCCATGTAGCCCCTTCCCCTGTTGCCAATGCCCTGCCACACAGACCAAACACACTCGTAAAAGCTCAAGTTTGGACATGTCTCTGTTTTATAGTTGATATGTGAGGTCCCTGTCGATTACGTGTGTAGGCAGTGCAACTATGGTTGTGTGTTGACACGTAATCATACTTTGTTCAGTGTCTTTCTCAAACTCTCCAAGCTGGTCAATAATTGTCTAATCTCTTCGCCATTTTGGGTGCCAGATTGAGGCACAGCTTGGTTTCAGTTCAACAGCAAGAGCCAAATGATTCTGATTTAGATATTCAGTGCTTTGAAGAGTTACGTGGCGGATGACAGTTCAGATGTTATCCATTCAAGATCATTTCCCAGGTAGAGGAAATTTTAACCACTGGAGCTAGTAGACTTGAAGGTTGGGGGACAAAACTGCTTCTAAATTTTGTGTCATAGGCACAGGCTTTCATTAACAATACATGCAAAAAGGTAGTTCTCTTGAGTCTTCTGATATACCTTGCAAGGTTTTTCCTCAGCTCTTTCTGTAGCCTGTGAGACAGAGGAGATTTCTCCTATTTGAGGTTTTATACAAGTTACTAAACCACTAAAAATTTTTGAAAACAGTATTCAATTCCATTTTTTTCTGCATCATCTTAATTGTTAGAGCTGGTGGACTATCTCATATTGATTTGAAATAGTATTTTACAGTCTAACTTTGTATTTTATGTCTCTGAGCCAGTTTTTATGAAATTGAGGAAAACAGTTCAGTCAATATTAATCAAATCGATACACTGCCACAAGCTATTATTATAATTCAACCAAATAAGGGTCCTACATAAGTAACTAGACTAATTATCAATAGCTTTACATGCAGTATAGGTTTGGTTTGGTTTTTTTTTAAGTTACTGTTCAGTAAAATAGTACCTCGTGTCTAGAAATCAAGCACAAAGCTTCCCATGTGACTCATACTCTCACCATGTTACGCTTCAGAGACTCAAGAATTAAATTCTTGAATGGAAATTTTTCAGAGAAGCAGATACATGATACTCGTTCCTCTCCTCCACCCTCAACTGCAACTTCAAAACCTCTGTGTTTCTTGGTGTTTCAGTACTCTTTAAAATAGATGAGAGTTACAGAGTTAATTGCAACATTTCCTAAATTTGTGAAGTAGAGAAGCGTATCACAATCATCTAGAACATATTTGCATAGCATTTTTTAATAATATGTCATCTCATAATATTCTTTAAACTGACTTTAAATAAATGAGAATAAAGCTGAGAGATCAGTTGCTGAAGCATTCTATAGTTTGCTAAATTGCAAATATTTAAAGCATTTGATATTAATGTTTGGGAATTACTTTTATTTAGTACTTCGAAAACTTTTCTTCTCTACATATGCTTACATGCTCTCCTTGGAATCATTATCAAACCTCAAACCTAAATTAGTTTTGTGTTTTTTTTCTTAATGTGTAGCAGTTTAAACTGTATTTCACAAATTGAATCCTTTGGGTCAGTGCTTGTTAGGCTGGCTGTTGCTGCTCAGCTCTGGACTAAATTTTAGGTTGAAAATGTTTGTGCAGCAATACTCTTGGGTTGAAGTATGTTGGAAACAGAGTTGTAACTGAATAGACAGAATGGTGAGATGAGAAACCTTGGTACTGATTGCAGTTTGTCTCTAGGTCCCTGCATGTGAAAAGGTTATAATTATGTTAATCTCAAGGAATGTGTTTGACCATTTATGGTCTTTATTGGAAAGAGAGATGCTAAATACAGAAATAAGAAATATTCATTTTCAGTTTATCATTTAGCTTTCCATTTGTTTCAAATTGTGTAATTTTTTTCTGAATATTTCAAAAATAAAAATGATAAATGAATTATTTTTTTCTGTTGTGGACAAGGAAGAGAAAAACTGATTTAAGCTGATAAGCATCTTGTGATTCACTAATGCAGTATATCAAATCTGCCACAGACAAAAATTGATATGAAATGATCTGAAATTCCCCTTGGCGTAGTTTCCTTTTTCTTTTGCTGTTTTTTGTAGAACTTGCACATGCCCTCATGGCACGTATGACACATCTTTGCTCCATTTCAAAGCTCAAGATTGCTTTGCTTTTCAGATGCAGGACAGATCACTCTTATCAGAATCCAGCAGAAATTGTTTTAGTGTTTTGCTGTTGGAATCTCATCAAAGCTTGTGGCTGTCAACGGAACATGTTAAAGGATAAAATCAGACTTTAGAGTGTCATTATTTTCATTTGTGCATATTTTTCATTTGTATTTCTCTGTTGACTTCAGAATGATGACTTCTCTAAAAATTCTTCTGTTTTTCTCTAGAAATAACTCTTGAACATACATGTTAAAATTAGACTTGTTTTATTATGAAGTAGAATATATCCTTGACAGGTGTGGAAGGTGTTAGCGTGACTCTGGTTGTTGCTTTCTTTTTGCTTCTCTCTCATAAATAGTCAACTTGCTTCAGTATGAAGCTATGAAAGCAAGTTTCAAGGAGTAAGATGTTTGCACGCTGTTGCCAGCCTCTTGGGATAGAGCTCTGGTCACAAGGCAGAGCTCAGTTTAAACCATCACATGGCTCCTGATATTGCATTTGAACTGTGAGGGCAATTAGTTTAACATTGTACAGATACAAGGGATA
The DNA here is from genome assembly GCA_013398225.1 of Steatornis caripensis. NCBI lineage: Eukaryota > Metazoa > Chordata > Aves > Caprimulgiformes > Steatornithidae > Steatornis > Steatornis caripensis. Next base: position 76,460 of record VZSC01013943.1, read on the forward strand.
ATTATGCCTTGCAGTACTGCTGAAATCTCCAAAGAGCTTTCATGCCAGGGTGCCTGAAAAGTTGATTGCTAACATGTAATAAGTAACAAAAGAATTATACATAGGAAAACAATAATTATTGAAAAAACCCTCATTAATTTTCATAATTATATTTACTCATCACCTCTCTGTGAAATAACTTTCTAATGCTTGTTGGAATAGGAAATTGGGCTGCATTTACTCTAAAAAGCTGTTTGTTATCCATAAAGTATATTCACACGCTTGTTTCATAATATCTGTGGCATGAAACATAATACCTGTGCAAGTGACCATGAAGACATGATTGTTGAATAGTGGATTTTCAATCTTTGCTTAGTCAGTTGTGTGATGCTGTATGATGCTATTGACGTTTGGATAAATGGGCTAAGCCTGCATGGTGGTTAGCTGTGTGAGATGGAATTAGCATCCCCTGGTAATAGAGTTGCCGGCTGTAATAGTTGCCCTGATTTAAATCTGAACCCAGGAAACAACACAGAGGTATAATCCATTAAAGAATGCCCGTTTTTTAAAGAACTATGTTTTCTCCTCTCAATCAAGAATTGCTCATATTGGCAAAATTGTACTGATATTAAGTCATTCATGAATTAAAGAATTAAAGCATTTTTCATATGTTCATTAGAAATGGTGCTAGTACTTTTAATGTGAATGGAAAGGTAGAAGTTTAAACAAATTGCCATATGGTGACAATTCTGTTGGTCTGAGGACATTTTGTTCATTATCTTTTTATTCAGCTTAATCAAGACTCTGACGCTCTCCAGGAGCCGGTGAATTAGGCCCCTTAGCCAGATTATGAGAGTTAGTACATGCAGCCAAAATAACTTCATAAAATATAGCGTGCTTGCTTTTTTAAAGAATACTGTGTTTTAAGGTAATGGAATGGGTTCAATAAATTCATTTAATTTACAGTAACTGAACTTCAATTTACTGTGGCTTTCAGTGATAAAAACAGAGCTGTGTCTAGGCCGTGATGTCTTTATTAACTTCAGATAAAGTAAATTTTCCTCCTAAATTGCAAGTTTCTCCTATATTTAGCTCTGTTACTGTTCAGGTATACATTGTACCATCATATATAGGGAATGTGTCATATTCTGGATTGCAATAAAAAAGTCTGTTCTCTGAAGAAACTATTTGCCTATTACATCTTATATTTGATGTACAATGTAATTATTAAATGCTCTGTTTCATGCCTGCACGTATGTTTAAGACATAGAATACTTTATCGTCGAAAATTCCATTATAGAGTTAAAACCTACATTTAGTTAAAATATAAAAATATTATGAAACTAGTCAGGATGTTATTTTGCCCTTCTGTGGCTCTCCCACTCTCATTACTGGTGGCAAAATGCTTTGAATTTTAAGTAAGGAGTTGTGGCCTATTTTTAACAAGCTTAATTAAAATCCTTGGGTTACTTATACTGAAGAAATTGTAAAGTACTTACCATAAGTACTGACAACTTTTTAGATTAGAAAAATTGTGACTCATTCAATAGTGTAACATAGAGAAACGAAGACAGTGGTGCCAAAAGGATTTGTTTTTTCTTTGGTTAAAACAAAAGTCCTTATTCTGAAAGTGTTAAACTTCCAATACCAATGAAATGTTTAAGAGAAGTCAAGGAAGATAATTTACACCATGTACTACTGGCTAAATACTCATTGAATATGGGGAGGAATGCCAATCAGAATATCCATCCTATTTTTGCTGATAATGTAGCCTGCATACATCAGAAGTGAGGATAGATAAATTTTAATTGGTGGTTTTAGTTGACTGGTACTGTTTTGGGGAAATGACGTTAGATTTATTGAAAGGTTGAAAAGTATCTCTGTTTTTTCTGTTAGTTGCCTATACATGTTTGAAATACTTTTAGTATTTTAAATAAAAATGCATCTTTTTCTTTCTTGATTATGTGTTTTTAATTTTTAAATGGGCTTATGGTACATGGAACCAAAGTAAGAGGAAAAGTGTTAGAAAAGAGAGTATTATTTAGTGAATATTGTGAAAGTTGTGTGTGTGAAGTTCACTTTGGGACTTTTATGCTAATGGATCTTCTTGCATCTTGTAATTTGGAAGATTTAATTTCTTTTTGCTCAAAGAGAAAACATAAGCTAGAGCTTTTTAAATTACTCCTGGAAGGTCCACTCTGAACATTTTTCCAAACTGAAAAAAGTCACACTTTTGGTTTTGACTTTTCTGCAGGAGACCGGAGGCTCCCACAGCTGCCCCGCTTCCAGCAGGTTTGCTGGGCTGCAGCGGTTGGCTGAGGGTAGCAGGAGGCAGGGAGGGCTCCTGCAGAGCATCCCCAGAGCTCCCCAGAGCCAGGCTGTCAGGCTCGTGGCTGTGTGCCGGGGAATATTGATTCACAGAGATGGAGCACTTCCGTGAACCTCTTACGTTATCTCTTTGCGCAGTTAGCAGAGAATGGGGATCCCTTCCTTCAGGAGTGCCTGCATGGTAAAGCTGTCTGATCCTGGAAGACATGGGGTGTCTAGGAATTTGTCCGAAAGCCGGATTAAAAAAAGCCCCACAACTAAACAAGCACACAAAAGCAACTAAATGCACACCACCCCCCCTCATATTTTAGCGCAATTTCTTCAGAAGGAAATGTTTCCATAAATTGACAAATGCTGCAGTATAATATAAATAATAGATAACAGGTTTTCTTTATTAAGAAATTCTTTTGGCCAGCTTCAGGTGAAAGTTTACATGGACGTTTAATAGCATGATATTCTCTAAGTCTTAGCAGTCAGTCATCATATTATTGTGTGTGTAGAATTCATTTGTAGAAAGGGAATGTTTTTGAGCCTGAAGTGATAAGCAGATTTGCAAGTTCAAGTGCTGTTGATCCAGCTAGTAATTTAAATGAAAAATTTCGTTGTATTGGTGAGTAAAGAGCAGGTCTGAGTGGTAAATAGTATCAAATGCTACAGGATGTTAATCACGGCCACCTCCTGGGAAACGAGTAGGTCGTATTACTTCTATTTAACATAAAGATATATAGAGCTGGTTGTCATTTAAAAGTTCTCAATGAAATGGCTTAGAGGGAAGGGGAGTAAGACTTTGTGGTAGTTGACAAGGCCTCTAGCTTTGAGCAGTTGTGGGTTTTTTAATACAGACTCTCCTTGTGTTATGCTGTAGAACAGTTTATGGAGTTCAGGAGACATTCGTAGTTTGGTTAGATGGGGATAGAGTGCTGTTTTTTTTCCACTACTCAGAAAAATCCTGGATAAACCAGCATCATTAAGAAATGCCATATCATAATGCCCAAATACTTAGGGAACTGTCCTGGTGTTTGGGAGGCATAAGTTCAGTGCATGACCAACATGGGCTGCTTTCGTGACCTTGGCTAGGCAGTGTGCCAGGATTAGTCTGTGTAGATTTCTAGCTTCCTAAATTGAATTATTGAATCCAAGCTCACTTTCAAAACTTCTTGTAGTCTCGAATGTGGCGATAAGAGACCAAGCTACCCATCTAAAAGTGCCTTCACCTTTCTGTACACGCTTAATATTAGATTTCTGATTTCCAGCTGGCTAAAGACAGGTGAGATGACTCCCACTGCTAGTCTCTTAGTATTAATCCCTTTTTTCTCATCTTAAAATTAAATTATTATACTGTTTACATGTACTTTACAGGATGAATTTTTATTTCACTATTGTTTTATTATAGAAGTATTAAATATATACAGCATTTAGGCAACTTGGTAATGGGATTCTGCAGGTACTCAAGGTAGCAAATTATCCTTTAGTAGCTGCATTTCTTCTAGATCTACAGTTTGCTTGGGTTGGACAGAAATGCTGTATTTTTGCCCCTTTATCTATAAATAATTCTTGTTAGCTCAAATAGTATTCCTAATGCAAATTCTGTTATCTGAGAAATAACATACCTGACACATGGAATATACCTGGGTTTTGGGAGAAGTGGCCTGGAATATAAATACATGAAGGTAAAGCTGAGTATGGTAGAAGAGAAATTAAGTCTCCTGGGCTTTTCTTGTCATCTGTTAGAACAGCAGCATGGATTTGTAAATATATTTCTGGTTTATTGTTGGTTACTACTTAGAATATTTGGCTGCAACCTGAATGGGAAAAATCTCTTGCGTGAGGCGACTGATTACATGGTAATATTTTTTTTTTCATCTACCAGTCCAGATAGACGTTTTAACCCAGTGATAACTTCAACTTAACAACTAAACTTCTGTTGATATTCAGTGGTATTCCTCCAGTAACTAAGGAAATATGTACAGTAGCTGTAGAATCTGTGAACTCAGCTCTGATGTATGCTGAACTGAGAGTCATTAAGCTCTCACTAAACACTGTTAAGGTATTTTTGGAAAATCACGTGTGGATCTATAGTAAAGACATAAAAGTGTTTTGCAAATAACTATTTTTCTTCATTTCAACAAGGTTAAAATTATCGAGTATCCATTTCAGGCTATGTATGGTACAAGGACTGTTGCAAATACTTTGGTGAGTAAGAAATATTCTCTGGAAAGTATTGCTTGCATGATGAGGCTGTGCTTGTCCAGAGAGGTAATACCTTTCTGTAAAACAGCTGATCTATCCAGAAAAAAGGGACAAGGGGTTGGGCATACAGATCCTCCTTCATTTCTCAACTGCATCACATAATTGAAAACTAACGTAACGTATACGCACATAAGGCCAAAGTAAAGGTGTAATAAGCAGTGCTAGCTTTAGCTTTTGTTAAGGAGAGAATGCTTTTCTGTGCAATAGAAACGTTCTCATGATACATATTTTAATTGTTATTTAATGCTGGTGGTTTTTAATTTGTGTCCAGTAATAAAGCCTGTTGAGATCTTTATACCTATAACCAGTTGTTCCTTTCACTGAAATCAGCTCCTGCTTTTGGAACACTACAGTACCACTGTAAAAATGAAATATGTATTTCATAATTGTAAGATAGAAGGAAGTGTTCGTTTATGTGTCAATTGATTTGTATCTTTAAAGTAGTGAAAGGGGGGTTTTGCTTCTTTTTTTGGAGCCTTTACATTGTAGGTTAAAAAAGCTGAAAGCATATGGTAGCAATTTTTTAACCTCTCTACATGAGGTGCTTGTCAACGGAGGTCCATACGTCCAAAGCTAGTTAATAACAGCTGCAGGCCAAAGTTCCTGTAAGAGCTATTGCCGTGTTCCAAGATTCTCAAAGACTTTGAACAAGTGAAGTTGGCCACAAGGGAAAGCAGCAGGTCTGCATTCTGCTTGTTAAGTGAACCCTGTTTGAACAGAAAAAAATGTGGCAGAAAGTCAGAATTTTCATACTATAAAACTTGACCGTAAAATATCAGATAGGATTGGCTAGTAGGCTGCTGCAGTTTAACCTAAACGAACAATTTACTTCAATCTAAAACTTTATTTTGTTGATTGCTTCAATGAACATATTTAAGGGTTTTTTGAGGAAAATTTGGAAGAATAATTATACCAAGTACTTTTTTTTTAAAGAATAGAGGATCTTGAAACATAGGAATGCAGTTCCATTTATGTTTACATTTTGTGTATATAAAATATGAAGTACAAAGGGAACAATGTATGTGAAGAAGAAAAATTGCAGTTCTCTTGACCTTGTTCTGCTTTCTCACTTTTGTATTCATTTCCATTTTTGCCATGTCCTTTTCAAAGCTGTAGTGATTTGTAATTAAGAGAATTCCCTCAAGACAGCTTTCTGTGCAGTTTGTAGTTGCTTTGCAGTTTGGAAGAAGTCCAGACTTAAAATGTGAAATCACTTTCTCAAAAGATATGGTCTGTATATTTTTGCCTATTGGTTGAAAACCTTCATGGTATATTAAAGCCTTTACCAGAAAAAGCTCTTTAGAAGCATTTAGAGGGAACAAGGCTGTCTGATTGGTTATCTGCCAGTCATAACGTATCAATAAACAATACTCATCATTGTTGTTGAAGCAGAATATGCTTGACCGAGAATATGTTTTGTGCTCTACACCAGAATGGTGCTGGATCAAAATCTGAAATTTGTGATACATTTCTAGGACGCTGAGTGCCCCTAGGTGGTCACAACTAAAAGTACAGCATGAACAGTTTTCCCCTGTTTATCTCGTTCCTGCTGATGGACAGCTAACCTTTGCTGGGCACTGGTCACTGATCTCAGCCTCTATGGCATAATTTTGGGAGACATTACTGTTACAGGCGCTTCTCTTCCTTTGATAAGTCCCCATTTTACAGAAGAGCGTTTGTGTGTTATTAATTTTAATCTGGAAATTGCTGACATACTGAAGTGGCAGTCTATCATTACTTCCACTTATGGCTCCAATTTAGCCCTTGTCATTGCAGTTGTCAGTATCAATTGGGGATTAGATGGGGTTATGGCATGCAGAGCGGATGGTCAGTGAATCAGTACCACTTTTCATTCTTTTTTAACACAATCTTTTTATTATCAAGCAATTTTGTTACTGCTTTTCAGTTTTTTATATACATAAAGTATTTTGGGGATAAATTGCTTCCGGAGTTGTTCTTGGGTTCTTTGCGTTCCATTTCTCTACTGGATTTGAAATATGCAAGTAGTGAAATGACACTGAAGTGGTACCATGTCTAAAATAATGCATTTCTAAAGTCACACAGTCAGTTGTTTTGAAAATGCTCATTTATAATGCATCGATCCTTAGAGAAGATATGCATTGTACGTCTTATACTTCCAGCTTCTACACAAATGAGTGTTTGATTTTTCCATTGTAAGGGAAGCAAGCATTCTACAAATAATGGAAATACGTTGTCCAAAGATTGTAGAGCCCATTCCAAACATTAAGGTTTTAAAACCAAATAAAGGAATGCTATGTAATAATACGCTTCATTTTAATCTTCATGAAATGAACAGTGTCTCAAATCTCTAAATACAGTATGTGAGAAAACAAACTTTGTGTTTTGTCCTAAGAGTTAGGTTTTCACTGACATAGGCATTTCTGCAGGGAAGGAGCAGAGAAAAAAGGTAAATCTTCTCTTCCTCTCTGAGAATTCTGGTGAATTTGCTTCTATGGTAACCAATTAGCCAGAGCTTATTACTCATGTAAAGCAGGAACTGTTTGCATTTTTAAAACCTGCATTTGCAAAACAGCATGTCTAAATGATAAAGTTAAATTTCTTTCCCAAGACCACAAGTCGTCTTTGTAGGTGGAAACAACTAAGTTTACGTTTTAAAAAGCAAGGGAAAAGGCACTCCTAGGCAGCAGCATCCATCCACGCTAAAAGCAAATATTTGTTTTTGGAGGAGAGAATAGCTGTCCCCGGAGCAGCCAGCTTAGCAAAAGCAGGAATGGAAGGGCAGAGCTCATCTTTTATGGAAGTCAGATAAATTTCATGCTCTTTAACATCGACTGTGACTGCAGGCTTTTCACTGAAGCCTGGCTCCTTCCCCAGTGTGAGCAAAATAGGAAAAGTGATTAAAGTTCACTCAGTACTGGACAGCAGGAGGCAACCGCTCCGGTATCTTCAACTGAGGGAGAGGGCGAGAGGGCTCTTTAATAAGACTTGTGAGGCTTCTTTGAAGAAAAGAAATAGTACTCGTAGGGCCTATGGATGCCTACACTAACTTTCATTCATTTCCTGTACTTCATATGGCTTCTTTGACACATTGTAATATTGTCATCCCCTTCATTAAAATGTTCATTATGAAAGGGGAAAGAGAGAAAATGTAACCATTAACTGGAGTCAAGGGTCAGAAGTTCTGCTGTGAGCAAAGGGCTCAGGGCTGCCTCAGATAATAGTGGTGGCTCTGGGGCAGATGCGACAGACAGACGGAAAATGTAAACACAGACCTTACAAATTGTCCCGTTTAGTGTCCCGTATTGTGACAGACTGGAGTCTTGAGTGTCCTGACAAGTCTTGAAAGGCTGAAGTGGCTAGCAGATCCTCCTGGATCCTACCTTTTTCCTTTTTCTCTCTGTCTCTTCTTCTGTTTCTCTTTTTTTTTTTAAGTTGTGCAATCAGTATTCACACATTCTTATAACTAATAGGATTAGAGGCATTGCAAAGGGATTTGAACAAGATAATTAGTTTACTGCTTAGCCCACAATATAACAGGCAAAACCCCTCTGAGAAAAGGCAGACAAAATGGGTCAGAAAATGTGTGGGAAATGAGGTAAGGCCTCTCAAATAGGGCCTCAGTCAGCTGTACCATTATGAAAGGGTCCTGGAGTATTCATTCATTACTGCAGACTGTTGACTTTTCTGGCTTGGCCACCAGAAGCAACAAGGAAAGAGACAGAGCCAAGCAGTGGGAAGTGTTGCTGGACACCGAGGAGTCCATTTCAAGAGCTTAAATGCATTTTCACGTTCTTTGCCACCATGCCATATAGAGTAATACTGGAAAATGGAAGCACACAGACTCAAGCACTTTACAGAGCTGAGGTTGTAAAAGCAAAGCTTTCTGTGAACCCTGAGCTGGTTCACATGCTCAGAAAGAGACAGGCAACTGAAGTATCGAATCAGGAAACTTACTTTAATATTGCATTTGAACCTCTATCTAGCAGAGTTATTTTAAACATAAATTTTCTAGCAGTGGGTTGAAGTGATCCATTTAAACACAACTTTTCTTGGTTTAAGATGTACCACACAGAAAAAGCCTCCAAATCCAGTCCGTCACTGTCCCCTGTCGGTGATACCAGTAAAGTGTGAGTTACTAAGTGATGGTACTTGGTTTCCAAAGAAGCGGCAGGAAATACTTCAAAGTTCCTGCCCATATTGTTTTTTTTTTTTTCACCTGTGAAATTTGTATGAGCCACCAGCCTGATCAAAGCTGCCCTAAGTTGTTAGGAGATGTGTCAACCTGAGCTTGCCTGTGTACGGTAACTTAGAGTTGCCTCCTCTGTGGTGGAGGAAACAGCAGGAGCTGCTCTAATGAACTGTCCAGCAGCTCCATCTCGCAGTGTATATAGAACCAGAGGTGAGAAGAGGTTAATCCATAGGGGAACTAGTTAGGAAAGCAAAGTCAGAAATACCAGAGAGTTGTATGACCAAAATTCAACTTGAAGTCAAATATTATTGCTGAGATTTTCTCTTTTCTTTTGATGAAACTCTCCTTTCAATCTGTTGCTTTTTGTGTCAGCTTGTAAATTTTAAATACTTAAGCTGCAGTGCAGGAGTATGCATCATGTACAATACAGGACGTTATGTTGCCTATAGCAAATTGACCTCACATTCATTTTAAATACCTATATCTTATTTCTGATGGAGATTAGATTCCTAATCTTAAGATTAGACTCACTTTTATTTCAGCATAAGGATTTATTACTATAATCTTTATCTGCTCATAAATGTAAAGAAGACAAAGACGTTCACTATTAGACATACCTGGTAGCAATATGAAATCCTTATATTGTAATTCTGTTTGTTGTGATTTTCATCATTAATTGCATTTACCTCAGAGTTTTATCCTGTTTTTATTTTTTAAAACTCTGGCAGTTCCCATCTGTTATTTAAATGCTTTTTCTGCAATTCCCTGTTCAACTGCAAACTAAGATGTCATCTCTGCCTCAACTGGGAATCTCTTTTTTATGTTGCTTATTATTGTATGTGTGGAAAAGGGAATCATGAATATTGAAAATACTGTGCAAAACAGACCCTGTGAGATATTTGCTGGTTCTTCAGGTAAGGCATTGTACCATACATGTGTTTACGTACATGGAAGGTGATTTCCCAGTGGAAGTGAAATGTGTCCCTAATTAAAAAACAAAACAAAGCAAGAAAACTCCACAGGCAGAAACTTGTATAGGTATGCAGGAGAAGTCTCTATAAGACGACTCTTCTGTTCTACATAAAAAGAGATGTTAATTATAAGTAATACGCATCTATAATGGAATTTCAGCTGGTCTAAAGAAAAAGGAAAGTTAAAACAGAAATTCAGGAGAATAAAATACGTATCTTGAAGTTCATCAGAACATTCATTTTTAAGCATAGACTTAACACCTGAATGAAATCAGTAAGACTGACACACAAACTTACGGTTTATTTTGTATGGCCATGCTGGTTTGAACTCTGGCTTTGAATCTGATAAGTCCGTTTCCTTGGGATACCAGAATTTTAAGTTCTGTTTAGGATAGAGTTTTCTAATATCGCTTTTCAAGTGTGTATTTCTATATGATTGTTTATGTTTGGTTAAACTGTTCAATTGGTACAGCTTATCAAAACATTTCTGGACATATTTTTCCTTCAGATATTTATGTAACACATGATATCACTGAGGAAAATTTGGCTTATTTTCATTGTTTATAGATGTGGATGGTAAGATGGTTAACAGAGGGCAAAAGGAGATGTGGAAGAAAAAACTGCAGAAAAAAATTTAGTCTGCAGATCCAGGGCTTAATTAGATCCTCTGTATCCCTACTGAATGCTGCGTTTGATCTTTTTATTTTTCACAGATTGCAGACCCTTCATTCTCACCCACGGTCTAGTTAAAATTGTTACTAAGGGAAAATATTTGAGTATTTTTATCTCTGTTTGGTGAAAACACTTGTAGACATATCCTCATGACTCCTTGGTTCCTTAGGGTTTTTTTACTGTTTTTCTAGTTCTTTGCATATCTGAAGCACTCAGTACCACTGCAGTCCAACTCTGTTGTAAGTCAGGAATGAATCCTTAGCTGCATTTACTGTAGCTCTTCCAGTGTATATTTTAACTATTCTTAGTTCTCCTCAGAAGACCTACCACCCACCATGCTGTCCTTGGTAGCACGGTTCCTGTGTTAACTTTGCAGGAATGCAGACCTGACGCAGAATTTTGAAGTATAGTATTATCTTGAGTAGTCAGTCCTTGTGAAATACTGTCCTTCTGTATCAAAGCTTTCCTCTACCTAGCCAGGAGCTGGAGGAGATTTATGTCTCTGAGACTGAGAAAAATCCTTTAAACATTGTCATAAGGAGTGCTAGGGAGAAGTGTGTGAGGACTTTTCAATTTCAAAATGACAATCTGCATTTTTTTGTAAGGGTTAACTGAGAACTTGGCAAGATTCCCCCCCCACCACCTCCCCCAAAGAAAACCCAAAAAGCAGCACCAACTCCCTAAGATTTTGTTAAATATAAAAGATAGTTTTCTAAGTATTCGTACATGATCCGGTTGCCTTAGATATTATTTGTGGTGTCACGATGTGTTATATGAATGGGGTAAGATGAAAATTTAGAGTGGTTATGGAAAGTAAAACTATTTTCTTGTATATCTCCATCTGAGAAAGATTTTGTCTTTGGTCATATATCCTTAAATTAGGGAAACCTATAATTAAAATGTGTTTACTGCTGGTTTTCAGTAAATAGTTTTTGATTCAGAAAAAATAATTGATCACGTGTTACAATGAATTCAATGGGATTTCAGCACGTACTTTAAATTGTACATAGAATCATAGAATCACAGAATGGTAGGGGTTGGAAGGGACCTCTAGAGATCATCTAGTCCAACCCCCCTGCTAAAGCAGGTTAGCCTAGAGCAGGTTGCACAGGAATGCATCCAGGCGGGTTTTGAATACCTCCAGAGAAGGAGACTCCACAACCTCTCTGGGCAGCCTGTGCCAGGGCTCTGTCACCCTCACAGTAAAGAAGTTCCTCCTCATGTTCAGGTGGAACTGCCTGTGTTCCAGTTTGTGCCCATTGCCCCTTGTCCTGT
>VZSC01013943.1:94751-233574 GCA_013398225.1 Steatornis caripensis
ATATTAATTTAGTGGAACAGACTAATAAAGACTGGTTTCCTTTTCAAAACTAATTTCTCAGACTCCAGTAAAATACATGTGTGGTCCTAATACTCCTATTTTATTTCACAATTAGCATTTGCCACACTAGGACACTTAGCACAATAAAGAATAAATGGTGAATCTCCTTAAGCAATTATTTTCAAATGGAGCCAGAGGACACAAATTGATTGGAGTGCACTTTTGGAGACATTGTAGAGTAGAATTGATTTTGCGGCCCACAGATTAACTTTCATGCCAAGACTGATACTGGAGGTTTTGGCTTATTCCAAACCCAAAATGTGATCCTGTCAAAAAGTAAGACAGGCCTGGTACTTGCACTCAGTGCTATTTTCGTTCTGCAGAAATTACCAATTACTAGTAGTCAAAATTATAAACAAATCAATATCATATAATACTGAATAGATACAGAGAGTCAGGCTGTTTCTCAAGCAAAAAAGATTAGCACTAATTGTCATTATTTACATTTTTGATGACTTCTCCTAAATGTTAAAGTTGAAGGTTGTTATCTCTGGATATTATCAGATGACCAGTACTCCTGTTGTGTATTTCGCTAGTTCTTCTCTTTTGTTGTATATATTCTATACTGTATGCATAAGTGATATGCAACTCTGCTTTAATAAATAAATAGATAAAATGGATAAATATATGTTGCTTAAATAATACAAATAATAATATAACAATGGCTGTAATAAGTACATTTCATTTCAATTACAGTTTTATAAATGGATAATGTTTAAAAACCTGAAGCATTAAGAATGAAAGAAACTTTGGTGATATCATTAAAAGTCGTGTCATTAAAAACTGAGAGATGAAAGTGAGCAGGGAAATCTAGTCTCAATATTCTTAGAAAAGTGGAAGATTTATTCCTTACCATAAAAATTGCTGACTCACATCATTCTGTCCATATTGCAGTGGTGATTGCTCTATGTTGTGAAATACGAAATACTCACTTGGGCCATGTAGCACACCATGGCATAGGGAATGTTTTAGCGTGGGAATAGATTACGGGTCTACTGTGTTACAGCATCTGAAGCTCTAGGGAGTCAACAGAGCAAATGGAAATAAGTGATGGAGAGACAACATGCGATTCTGTGATCTAAGTTTTTCTCATCTGCTTTGACTCCTCAACATGGTACTGATACATACTGCCACTGATATATACTGCCTTGGTTTCTCTATCTGTAAAAGGAGGTTAATAGTACCTTTCTCAGACGTGAAATTTCCTCTTATGGGAAGCAGGCTGTAATCATGATATGACTAGGAATAATGATTTACAGAACTGATACTAGAATTTTTAATTCTGATTTTTGATGTTCACAAGGAGATAAATATGTGCCTAGATACGTATTGGCCGCTGCTGATAGACTCCTTTTCTGTCTTCACTATGAAGAGGAATAGCTGCATTGGATGTTTTACTGAAGAATAGAAAAAAAAAAGTTGAAATTACTAGAAGGCTAAACTGTTCATTTCATAGTCAAAGAGTAAGGGTACAGTAGAGTTGTTGGTTTGGGGTGTCGGTTTTTGTTGGTTTGGGGTTTTTCCAGAAAGAGATTTCAGACTGAATTGTTAAGCATATTTTTTTAAAACATTTCCTTACTCTGTCTGACTTAATTGATCTGTAGACCTGCCAAAAAGCTAGTCTTTGCTAGAAGGACAGGAGAATCCATCTGGGTATAAGATTATCTTCATAAATAAATGATGCAGTACTGTAACTTGTCGTACCGTAGCTCTACAAAGCCAAACATATGTCAGTATTGTAACAATTAACGGGATAAGCCTCATTTGACTGATGGGGAAAGGTACTTACTTCTTTGTATATGTTAATATATTTGCTGAACATGGGATAAAAACCTATTGTGTTATAGATAAATCATTCATGTTTGTTTAGTAAACTCATGCTACAGTTAGATTTCTACCATGATGGAATTCCAAATATGTTTCAATAGGTTCTGTTCAGTTGAGCTATTAATTTTAGAGGAGCTATCTCTCCAGGGTACTCTCCCTGCATTTACACCATAATGTAATAATTCGGTAGCATCTCTGTTTTTGAAGACTTTGTACTTTGGTTTGATTCTCGTTACGTAGCTCTGAAAATAATTTTCATGCTTACATATCTTACCCTAATAATACTAAAACTAGTGGTTGCCAAAGTGTGCCTCTGTAGCAGTCAGAAATTCCTAATCATACAGGAACTTTGCAATTTAAGAGTATGGTCATGTCATGATAAATGAAGGTTCATGAGCATTAAAAAAAATCTGATCAAAAGTTTTCCATGATAACACAAACTACCTAATATGGAGTAGAAATACATACTTGTTATTCAAATTTAGAAGGTGGAAAACTGTGTGGTGTTTTAGGAGTGAAAACAAAATCAGAGATCCAGCAAAACACAAAACCCCTGCACTTTCATACCATCATCTTTGCATTGGGAAGCCCACTGCTACAGCAGCTTTTGCAAATAGAGGCAGCTGCCATTGGTAATGGTAATACGAATTAATCTCTTTCCATCCTTCTCTTGAGACGTATCAAGACACAGTTGAAACTTGGGGCCATGGCTAGGTTCTCTTATGCTGTCATGTCACATGTTCTCACCTTCTGGGAACTCAGGTTTTACTGCTTGTGTGATCAGTGCCTCCCAGTGAGGTGGAGTACTTTGTTTTCTGTGACATCAAAACAAGTGGAACAAATAATAGCTCTTGCAAACCTGAGTCTTGCTCCAGAATAGGTTTGAGGTTTTGGATGGCATGCCGAATTAAGGTGACAGTGGCTGGAGAAGTGTCTCGGGCCATGCAAGACCTCATAGACTTCTTAATGAAGTCCAGAACCCAACGAGCAGCCTGTGCTGGAGCATGTTTCACAGACTCCCTACAAGCGCTCCTTAATGAAGAAGTAGTGTCTGTCTTCTCCCTGCCACCTAAATTTCTGTACATTTTAAGGCATACTCAGATACAGGTTTGTTGTAGGAACACTGAATAGTACTGAGGAAAAAGCGAATCGTAGTGAAAATAGCCGAAAAGGAGAGGACCATTTGATATTAATAAATGATTTTTTTAATTAGTTTTATTATTTTGGTATAAATGTCTAATTGATACTTATGTTCATAAAAACAAGCTCTTATTTGTTCCACGAGAATCATCTGGTTGGACTACATTATTGTAGGTCCATTTCAAGTGGACTATCCTATCCTACTCTAAAATACAGATATATTTTTTTACCACCTTTGTATTCCAGTGAAAATCCCCGCATCCAAATTCATAATTTGATTTTCAGTGAAATAATTTAAAGAAATTCAGTTTAGTTCTTCGAATGCCCTGTAGTCTCATTATCTATGATAGTTTACTGCCCTGTATGTGCATGGGGAATTTCATGCAGAATATAGTTAGCTAATGTTAAAACTATTGTTTTCCAATAAGAAAGAAGTAGTACGCAAGGCTTACTTGATTCGTGTCAGATATATTTAAATAATTATTAAGCATGCTGGTCATGGAATAGCCACCTTCTGAGCTGTTTTTATGGACTGACATAAATAAACTGATAAGTATTCAATGCTTAGTTTGACTCAGTATTTCTGCCTTTTCCTTTAAAAATCAAGACACATTACTCATTCCCAGTACTCAGTATTTTACGAAGTAGAGAATGGCAGTATAGATTTATGATATTGCTGGTCAGACACGGAGGGAGGTTAAACCATAGAGGAAAATAAAATTACAAGTAATTAAATTTACAAGCAGGTTTGCCTGCTTCAAAATCTTCAAAAGATTTATTGTTTCAGAACAAACAATGGTTGTAGCTACACAAGAAAACTGTGATACAGCCATAACAATGTATGATGTGGATATTATATGTGGTGTTTCAATTTATATAATTAAAAATTTAGCACTCCTTTTGAGAGTAAATGCGATATTCAACTGGGAACCATATATGGTGAGTAATAAAATAGCTGCAATGCAGTACTGTCTGCATTTTTTAAGAGCTGAAGCACCTTATCAGGCTCATTAATATCAGGTTATCTGAGGGCTTTATCCTCAGATAGAAAAGAAACAGCATATATAAGTTTTCGAGGTTTTCTGTGAGAATAGGTTATTATATTCTATTGATGTGAATTTCAAACATTAGTAAGATTCTAGGTTGAGGTTTTTTTCCCTGATATATTTCTATCTACTAACCAGTAAATATGATAAATAGTAATGTGCCATTTTCATCCTGTTCTTAGGAACAATTCAGTAGTAGTAAAGTTTTGACAAGGTCTTTTTACTGTTTCCACAAAACATAATGCATTATGATTACTAATGTATTCTGGAGCAAAAAAAATAATTAACTGAATACAGAAAATGAAGCTGATTTTTTGAGGGAGTGTGGGGGTGAGAGATCTGATTTTTTTTTTATTATTAACTTCTTTTCTGTTTCGTCAGTTTCTGAAATACAGACATCTACATTCTTTCAGGCATAATTTCAAATTAGACAAATTCTACTCCAGTGTCATTGAAAATATCAGAATTAAATCCTTAATTTTTGGAAATCGGTTTAAAAGCTGAGGCATATGTGATTATCAGTATACATTGCATGTAGATTACCTTGACCCAGTTTGTCTAAAAAGAAATTGTATTTTATGTAAGCACAATAATTCCAGGACAAACTTGATCACAGACCTTAGGGAGGCTGTAGTATTTCTCTGTTTTTATTGCTGAGTTTGAATACTTGGATAGACCAGCTTAATTTAAAAAAAAAAAGTTACTTAGGTGCCACATGCTTAGTTGCTGACTTAGAAACACACACCTGACCTTCTGTGGGGTAAAAAAGAAGCATGCAAGTTTTTCCAAGAATCACTATAGTTGGGCAAAAACTCGGAAATCTTTGTGCATTCTCCTCTGGTATCTTCAGCTTGGTTAGGGATATGGATTTGGTTTTCTTTTGTTTTTGAGAACATGGCGTTGTAGCCAGAATATTAAATCTCAGAAGAATGCTTGACATATACTCAGCTTAAACTTATCTGGAACAAACCACTAGAAATAGGATGGCGAAGTTGCATCTAGAGCAATGCAGGTGCTCATTTGTGTCTTCTCTGAAGAGCCTCTTTCAGCTGCTTCCAGCCTAACTTGCCGACATGGCTTTTTGTGTGAAAATCTATTTAACCCCAATATTACTGTGCCACCTTTTGGCTTGAGGACATCTCACACTAAGAGAGAGTGAAGTTATATGTGGCAGTTGTATGTGGCAGTTCTGGCCCTAAGCACTGGTTTGGTAATGTGTGAGCAGGGAGGTGTGTTGGAGGCCGGGAGTGTTGAAGGTGCTCCACCGGCCAGTGAATGCACTAAGGAATTTTCTTGAAGAGTCAGTGTCTGCGGTACTCCACTTCAGACTTACTGATTTTGAATATGTCTCTCCAGCAATGATATAATAGAGTCAATAACAATTTAGTTGAAAGAAGCCTGCAGGACAACTAGATTCGCCATAAAGATTAATTCTTCAAAATATCTTATTAGACCATTGCACTTTATTTTTTAAAAATCTGTAGGATAGCCTTGACTTTTTTCGCTCTAGCTGTATACAAAACATTTTTAAATCAATTCTGCTGTTCCAGATGTAAGATTTTGATGTAAGGTCTTGGGCTGTAATAATAATGGAGAATAATTTGTTCCGATGAAAGTATCTCGGTCAGATTGCTAGTTTCAAATGTGAAGCCAGGTTTATGCCTTTTCTTTCAAAAATACAGATTTGTTCTTGCAAAAGGATGTTCAGTTGTTTAGCGGCTTAAATTTTATTGAAATGCTTAGACCCTCTTTCATTTTAGGGGTACCAAGTGCCATCATAAATTATACTCAGTATTCAAATGTTGCCTCTTTTTGAAATGGGGGGGTGAAGGTCACACAGTTGTTAGTGCAGGGAAGCAGTGAGCATCAAGCTGAAAAGTAGGTTTGCACCTTTCTTCACTCTCTTCACTTCACTTCATATAAGCCACAAAGTCAAATCAATGCAACATAATGGCCTGCAAAATTGTCTGGTTTTATCTACAAAATAGATTCTTGCCCTATTTCCCCAGAAAGTCACAGTGCAGCCTGTGCTGCTTGCGACCTTTTTTGTGAGCAATCTAAGAATTGCAGTGGAATGGTTTAAAACATCAGAAAAAAAGACCACACAGCAACTTCCTACTGGGTCCTAGGTCTGCAGTGTGAAATGTAGGTGTAATTGATGCAAGAAGAAAATGTTGAATGTTTGTTTAAGCTCCTCAAGGTTTTTACGCGTAAAATGAGGAAACCTTTGCAGACTGAGCAGATGAAAACATGAAGCAATCAATAAATAATTACTAAAAACTTTACTGCAATAAGGAGGTATAAATTATGTGTTGAAGATCATATTTTTTATGAGAGGTAGAATTCTGCAGTGAAGAAATGAACAAATAACTTACGGTTTTGTTACACAAACAGTTCCAAGAAAGTTTCGCAGACCAGCAGATGTATTGCAAAAAAATTTCTCGTGGTAAATGGACATTTGCCTTAATTAGCTCTCCACGTTTGGAGGGATACTTTAAACAGTGCCTTACACAGCAAGGTTGGGAACCTTTGCAGTCAAGTAGTTTACTTTTCAAATGTGCTAAAATTAGCAGGGAACACTGTACTGTAGTCTACATGGGCCTGTGCTACATGGAAATGGTGTTGACTGTGTGAACCTAGCGGTAAATCTAGCATGTGATTAGCGAGCCTGCTGTCTTTTGCACGTGCGTACACACTGACGTATGTATGCATACATACAACCTCAGTCTATTGTTTATTGAGGAACCTGGCTCAGTAGCTGTTACTTGTAAGTCCTTGCATTTCTGCTGAGATTTGCATTTAGTCAACGAAAGAAACATTTTGACAATTGATTTTTTTATTACATTTTTTAAAATAATTTACATATTGTCTAGATCTTGTTCATTTTCCACTTTTTTAATTATATAAAGTGGTGAATGATGATAGTCTATTAACTGTCATAAACAGTGTAATGCTCCGTGACCCATTACCTTCTGCAGTATATATTTATGAGTGTGGCAGTGGTTTAGATAGATATATGCATATATCTGTATATAAACCAATCACTGATCGTGATACAAATCACTACTGCTAACTTAACCGCTTTATGCACAATTTTTATATCGGTAAAATGTATTAGTCAATTAAACAGACGTGTAAATATAGATATTTGGTGTTTATACTTATAATGGAAATTCTTTAGAGGAAGTAGGCTGTTAAATCATGTTACCGTAACAAATGCTGAAGGCTGCTTTTTCATTCATTGCCACTGAATTTATTGTCAGAGCAGTGCAGTCATATCCCATTTCAAGATTACTTAGGTGGCTTGAAAATTAAATCACAGCTCACAGATTTTCTTTTTTCACACACGGTTAAGAATAGTAAAATTGAGTCTAGTTTTAAACACACTTTGCAAGATATTGCAGTGCAGTTAGATGCACGAACTATGAAAGATTTAGTAAATAGAATATGTATTTCCATAAATTAACAATGAATTGGATAAAACAAAGTTGCTGTCAATGTATGTAGAATTATTTTCAAAAGAATTATATTCGTATAAATTTTCTTAGACTCAGGCAGTGTGGGGTTTTATAAAGTCCTCAGATCATATTTTTTTAGTTCATAAATCTGAAAGAGACCTTCAAGAGTGATTACTAATAACTGGAAATATGAGCTCATGCTAGATTACGTTTTGGGGAAAGAATATGTCAAAAGCATGACTGTTTATGTCTAATCAACTGAATGGTTCTTGCTTATTCATGTCGTCTGAGCTAGATCTGTTATTTCTATGAACCATTTTGCAATGTTTCTCCTAAAAGCTGTCTCTGAAAATGTCATCTAGAAAACATCTCTAAAAAGCAAGACATTGCAAAACTGTACTTCTGTTAGGGGTTGGATTACATTTCATGTGCTTTTGGAGTGAAGCTCTGATTTGGTTTTAGCAAAATGAAATCTAGATAGCCACAACAAAACTTCTTTGCAAACAAGCTGAAGATCCTAGTATAGAGACAGCCTGTACACATCTGATTCGTTTCTAAATTTTATTCAGATTCCCAAGCAAGCCTCTTTGTGTAATTTCTTGTGTTCTCAGCATTGTCTGTAGTTATATGCATCTCTGAAGGCCGCCAAAAGAAGGTCTGATTTCAGAATTTTAAGACCTCAAGGTAGATAAGTCCCTTTGAATGCCTTCAGACATTTGTGAATGATGTGTGTGGTAGGTATGTTCGGTCCAGGGTAGCAAACTGTTGTCTGAAGTGAAACCTCTAAACTGCACGTGGTGTAGATATGGCAATAACAACTTAACATATTGATCATCTCCTGCTGCATTGCATTATTTGTTAATGGCATATAGTATACATGAAAATCTCCGGATTCTGGTTTGGTTTTTTTTTCTTTTTTTTTTTTTTTGCTGTCTCCTCTGCTGCTGTCTTTACTGCAGTTCTGTAGATTTTATTTTCAATACTGAACTGTGAAGGACAAAAATATTTCTAAATTTTAGGAAAAGGACTGTTCACTTATATTTATAGCAAAAAGTACTGCTGAATAAGAATTCTGTAAGAATTTTTTAAAACTTTTTCTTTTGGAAAAGATACCAGTTTCTGATATCCTGGTACAAGCTGGTCATGCAGGAATTTTGGGGAGGAGCATCAGATATTTGCTGCAGGATGTTTTTAAAGCCACCTTTTAGAATATATGGTGCTTGCCACTTGGAAACAAAATTCAGAAATACATTGATGTCAGGCATTACACGGCTTGGTAGCTCTTTCTCAACAGCTTGCTATTTGTTCCTTTTACTAGTTTTCAGTCTTCCTTGCATAAATCTGAATAGGCTATCAAACATTTGATGTCATGGGTTTGGAATGGATTGAAAAGTGAAGTCAGTTAAAAACTAAATCAGTTTGACCTTCATTGTTAAATTATGTAATTCTTCTGCTTTTTGTTTGGCATATATATTGCTGTTTTGTAAAGGAGCTACTTAGTGCAATACAGATAAATTAATTTTACTATTATTGCTGCTTCTCTTTCTTCAATTACAAATCAGTTACGGTAATAAAATAAGCTTCATTGAAAACATTGACTGAACCATAATGGCTGGAATTATTTTCTTATACATTCTTTTTGTTATACATGGAAAGAAATATGTATGGCAGATTTTAAGTTTAATTTAATTTTTTTTTTCTAGTGATCTTAGTGAAAATCAGATTCAAGCAATACCAAGGAAGGCATTCCGAGGAGCAGTAGACATAAAAAATTTGTAAGTATTTTCCTCGTTCTTGTGTACATTATGATGATAATGGTTTGCCGATAGAGTGTCCTTTTGTTGTATCAGATATCTTTTTCCTAGGCACTTGTATAGCTGGACTCCCCGCATAAAACCAACACTTAACCATTTGTTTTGGCAAAATACCTTAATGTATCTTAAGCATCATAAAATTGCCTTATATGAGATCTAAATCATTGAAATGGAGTTGAATACATACAACAAGGCATTATAACTGTTTATGGTAACCTGAGTTTCATATTTGAATGTCAGACTATTTTAAACATTCCATGGTTTCTTGTGGAAAAAATCATTTTGCCTTGGTTCTAAGAGTTTGCCTTTGTTTGCTTGTATAAAAGAAAGAAAAATCATGCCATTACCTAGTTCTGCTAGCATGTATTTTTGTACTTGTGTGACTACTTTTCTTACACAGTTTTCTTGTGTGGTAAAATAAGTCTTTGCTAAAAGACAGCTACTCATTTTTCTGGAGACAGCGACCCTGAAGTTCATGGGCAAATTTTGACTTCTTACGGCTTCTAAATGTGGAAATACGTGAGTTTCAAGACAAAGGGAAGCAGTGACTTTTTGACTTTCTGTTTAGAGTCGTACATCAGTTTAGTGGACTGAAAGAGCGGAAGGACCTGAAGGCTGTGATGAACTTGTATAGGAGGAAATGTAAGGTCATGCACTCAAAAGCTATAACCCCTGCTGTAAGCTGAGGGCTCATCACTTATAAACAACCAACAAGGACAGAGAACCTACACTAGTGGGTTTCAGAAAGACTATGGAGCTGCCAGTGTGATGCAGCTGTGAACAAATAGAATTGCTATCTTATGTGGCATCAATAAAAATAGGGAAGTATTAGGCCATTATATAAAGTTTTAATGTAATTTCTATTTGACTACTTTTTATTAATTGAAGTTGCCAGTGTTAAAAGAAAGATGAACTTTCTGGTTGGTACTACTATGAAAACAGAGTGCTCTGTGATTACAAAGGGAGCAACAACATGTTGTACCCCAGTAGGAGGGGACTGGACAGGAAGCCTTTTGCGTTTCTGTCTTCCTATGATGGACTCAGCTTCATTCTGCTGCTCGCAGCACTGAACGCAAATTGATTAGGAGGACAGGTTTTTAAGATTTACAAGAATTTCTAAGAGTTCGATATGCTAAATTTTGGGGTTGTTTTTATTTAAGCATGTTTGTGATACAGTTCTTCCCTGCAGGGAAATATTACCACATCTCAGTGGAAAAACTATTATTTTCAATTCTATTAAGTTCAAAAACATGCAAGTGCTTCTCAGAGTAGCTTTGTTACTTTGTTTAATTGATGTTTTATGAGTTTCTGTTCAGAACGGGTCCGATCATTATTCATGGTCTAAAAGAGAAGTGGCTACAAGGAGAAGCCTGCATTTTTGTGCATGATTTTTTATATTTGAAAATTGATACAGCTACAGAAAGCAACTATGGTAGCAACAATAGCAGCATCATTGTGAGATTTCTAGTGGCAGGGAAGTATTTTAGAATGTAATAAGTACACTTAGATATTGTGAGATAGCTCCAGTGAGAAACTGAATTAGGATGCTAATCTTTAGCTAAGATAATATTTATATCTTGGTGTGTATTTTCAGGGGAAGAATCCTGAATTATGTCTAAAACTTGCATAAAATAGTAATACATAATTTGCCTTTTAAAGCCTTTCTCTTTTGGGAGATAATTAAAAAAAAAAAAAAAAGGCCACGGCATTGCCATAAAGTCCAAATCGTATCTGTGCCATATAGTTGATTGTGATAGCATAAATACTATGCATATCTCCTTTATTGGCACTGCCAGGGAAAAAATAAGGGAAAAAAGCCCCACCAAACCGCTAAGCAAAAATTTTTAGGATCCCATTACAACTGAAAATACTAAGAAATACATTTCGCTGTCTTGTAAATGCTACCTACCTTCCTACCAGGAAGAGCACCTTATATTGTCTGAGGTATAGATGTGAGTATCAGAATGACGAATTCATGGGCTGAGTTGGGTGGATTCTTTCACAGCATTTGCGTAACTAGATCAGGCTATTGTGCCTTTCCAGAAGCTTAGCAAGGAGATCTGAACCCTAGCCTTCCATCTAGCTTTGGATATTATACTTAGAGAAGGGCAATGGCAAGAATTTTAGTATTTTTATTTCATTGTTCAAGAAAATTAAGGAGACAGATGGTAAGTGATAGACACAGAAAGCGTCACTTTGTAAGTAAAAGAAACTATGACGTAAACTACCTGAAAGAATGTTGTAGCAAGGTGGATTTGGTCTCTTTTCACAAGTAACAAGTGATAGGATAAGAGGAAACAGCCTGAAGTTGCACCAGCGGAGGTTTAGATTAGATACTAGGAAAAATTTCTTCACTGAAAGAGTTGTCAAACACTGGAACAGGCTGCCCAGGGAAGTGGTGGAGTCACCATCCCTGGAGGTATTTTAAAGACCTGTAGAGATGGTGCTTAGGTACACGGTTTAGAGGTAGACTTGGCAGTGTCAGGTTTATGGTTGGCCTTGATGATCTGAAAAGTCTTTCCCAATCTAAATGATTCTATAGTTCTATGAAGAAATTTGGCATCTATTGGATGATTAACCTAAGGTCCAGGAAGCAAATGTTTGTGTATACTTACAGTCATAAATAGAATTCAATATTTGTTCTAATTTCAGCATTTCTTCTGTGATTTCCCAATAGTTAAGCATAATGTTAAAGATGTTACCAAACTTATGGAAGAGATAGGTGAATGTACAAAGAATAAAGAAACCTGTATTAAAACATGTTGTAAATTCAAGAGTTGCTTTCTGTAGCAACATTAATTACATCAATTTAAATATAAATTACAAAGCTTTTTTTTTAAATGCAATGATTGATAACAATCCCATACATCAGCTCTAGTAAGCTGTTTCAAAGGCAGTTAACAAATCTCAATGAACTTGACCTGATTACATATTTTATGTTCCTGAATGGAGACTCACTATTCTCTCTCCTCCTTAATACTTCCCAATTCGAATCAGGACTTGGAACATTTTGGAAAACATATTATTGTATGTTCTTCTAAAGCAACGGGAGTTAGATGTTAACTCAGATGTTAACTCAAGAAATTGCTTCCTTTAAGGTTGATGATACCGCTATGATCTTTTGATTTCCTGCTGATGTGTTAGTTCTAGAGTCCTCTTGATTTTTCTCAGAAGAAGTTGTAGTATAGTTTCCGTAAAATGTGGCCATGACATTTCCGTTCTGGACATCTTAATAATGTTTACAGGATAGATTCTGTAGAAGATAAAAGAAAAAATGAGCAAGGCACTATGAGAATAGAAACCCAGGCACCCTGCCACGCTCCCGCAATAGAAAAATGAGGAAAAGAAAACATTAGTCCCCGCAAATCTACTGTGTAGCTAATTTCCAATTTTCCAACTTGTTTCTTGCCTCTTATAAGTGGGAAGAGTCTCTCTCTGTCTATACCCTCTCATTAGGCAGTTCTAGGCATCAAGAACATCGCCCCCTTTGCTTTATCTTCTTAAGGCTGAACAAACGCAGTTCTCGCAGCCTCTCCTGGATGTCATCTGCTCCAACCCTCCCATCTTGATGACCCTTGTTGAGCTCACCCCAGCATATCAGTGTCTGTCTTCTATTGGGTAGGCTGAAACCAGATGCAGTACTTGTCACAGTGTGGCCTTACTTTGGACTGCTGTGTTCTTTGGTCCTTTTGTGTCCATTCAGCTCCGTTTTTTCCCAGCAAGTGGGAGACACAGTAGCTGTTACCACAAAGATAAATGCAATGTATTAGCTTCACAGATTAAATTGGCTGGGAAAATGGAGAATTAGCGAAGAGCGAAACAGACACTAGCATCTTCTCAAAGACTTTTCCATTACACTAACCTTTGTCCAAAACCTTGATTACTATTACTTGATGTTGCCCTGATGCCTCTTTTATGCCTATTGTGAAAGATTTAAAACAGGCATTGTCACCAAAGCCATAACTGAATTTGGCATTAATCTTTGTTGGCAATGATTGGACTTTTTTCTGAAGATCAATTTTATTAGCAGTGGAAAACAAGAGTCCTGATGAAGTTGTTCTAATTAGTGATTTCTTCTCAGATCATAGACAAAATTCCACTGCAACTAGAGGTATATTTGTCTGTTCATCAGTACAAGTGATAATCCAAATGCATTGCTTGTCTAAGCCATGCTTTAATAATTTAGAATTGGTATATTTCTCGTGCCTGTTCTTACTGGGAATCTTAATTCAACTACTAGCCTGTTCAGCCACCTGCATTTCAGGTATACATCAAGAAGAACTTTCACAGCATGTTAGTGAAATGTATTCAGTGTATACTTAAGATTTTTATTCAAGTCAAAAATAACTCTGAAAGAATAAAGAAAAGAATAGGTACACTTCCCTAGTGGCTTCTAAAACTCTTGTTGCCAAACTTGTCAATGATATTGTGGCCTTTGGGAAAAAAGCTGTTCTTTCTGACTGTTTAAATAAGTACCATTTCAATACTATTTTTATAGTGGTTACTTTCATTACAGACTAGTTTCCTAAAATTTGGCCTGCTGGAAACAGTTTCTTTTTTGTCAACAAATTCATTTATGAAATGTTTTTAGATCAAGCAGAGCGTTTGGCTTTGAAGATGATTTTCAAATCAGAAATCTCTGAGTGTGAATCAAGAGCTTCCTTGCAAGTCTTTTTTTAGCACTTGAACCACTGAGGAGAAGTTTAAATACATAGAATCTAAAAATCTGTCTGAAATTTATTTGAGTAACAGTAAGAGTTAGTTGAATAAAATCTAGGCAGCTGAAGTAGGTGTGGTTTCACCTGCTAAGATAAGTGCTAATACTGAAACAAAATTTTACATGGTATCTGAATTTACTCTAATAAAAAATGTGGCCTATGCTTTTGCTAGAAAAAGTACCAAATGTTGCTGCGGTTTTTGTGGCTTCCCATAGATTTTCCTATGAATACTACAAAGCAAATTGAGATAGATTAATTTGAACTGAGCTGATAAACTCTGTTGTAAGAAGACTTGGATTTGCTTTAATCCTTAAATTTTTATTTGGCTATGTCAAGTACTGAGAATAATGCCTGAATTTTAAAAAAAAATAGTTTAAGCTTCTGTTTAGTGTTAAAATCTCATGCAAAATTTAGTTCAACTCTCAGGAGCCTTTAGGCCTTTTTGTATCAACACTACTTTGGAAAGTGAGGCTGCCTCAGCTTTACTAAACAGGTTGGCATAATCACATCGGGGAGACTTGCAAGGAGGTTTGTTGATACGTAGAGTAAGTAAGTGGAAATGGTTCTACACATAAAGATTTTTCTAATTGGCATTTAACTAAAATGTTCTAACAGAACTTTGATTAGATATGTGCTTGTATGGCTTCCATGCTGGAACAGGAGTGTATTTGCTCTCTACATTACAATAGTCTTGATACTGTTTGTCACCTACTTGCTAAATTGCATTATTTCTGGGAAGTCATACCGACGTGGTAGTATCTTTGCATCACATAACTTATGCGTTGTTCATTCTGTGTTCATCCTCCTTTTCATAGCATTCTCCTGTTTCATTTTGATTTTTTTTCATTATTATTATTTTTTGCTCCTGGAAAATACTTATGGGCTTAGCCATGTACAGTCCTCGATAATTTTGAGGGGATGGAGCTATTGAACTATAGATCTGTTCTCCCTTTCCTTCGAGTTTCTCCAGTAAATATGCCTTACTTGGAAGTATTTGTAAGTCTTGCTTTTTAATTTTGGGATAAAAGAAAAAGGTTAATCATTTGCTACATTATGTGTATTAGAAAAAAATATGTCTTCATTTAAAGTGTTTCACAGGGAAAATTTAACAAAGAACAAAATGAACCACATTAGCAAAATAAATGGCAAGTAAAAAAAAGCACTTGACTTCCCAATGAAAGAATAATCACAATAAATAGTAGTAATCACAGGATACAAGCAGTTCTTGGAAGTTTGGTAAAAACTTAGAATAAATTTTTACATTATTTTGTTACATCTTGCTCAACTAATGCCTCTGAAATTATTGATTCTTCTTGAAATTGAAATTGAGAAGGGAGTTGAGAAATAGGAAACGTAACTCAGTTCTGTTGTAAAAAAATGTAAGGAGACATTAAGAACAGCGACTGTTTCCAAAAATTGTCTTGCAGTGATAAATATTGTGCACTATGTTCTTTTCCCAACAAAAAATTTTAATGATATGAAATAAGAGTAAAATGTACTAAAACTAGAAACATTTTTTCTAAATGTTTTACTGGGGAGGAAGCTACTGTAGGGATCTAGAAAGGCTTCTGTTTTTTTCCAATGACTCCTTAAACAGTGTTTACCATTAAGTTGATAAACAAGGAGAATGTAATCAAACAAAGGAGAAGAAGGTAAAGCTGCATGGTGCCTCTCTTGCATGAGACCACGAAGAGTCCTCAAGCCATGAAGAACAGGAGAGTAAAGCAGACAGATGGACTGAAATTGTCCCAACTCTTAACTCAGCCTCTATAAATGAGTAAAGGTTTTCTCTGTCAGTCAGATATCAGGTTTTTTTCTGTATGAGGGTCGCAGTTTTCAGATGTATGCAACATCTTCTGTTAGTCACTGAATGCTCTTCTTGTGGGATAACAAGGTTTATTTCTAGATATTTATTTATCATTATCTAGTAGACAACATATGCTAAAAGGAAATAAAATGTTAAGTTAGTAAGGTGTTTCTGCAGTGTAAGATCTGTGAGCAAAAGCAATAAATAAAAAACATTTTAAAGGAGACATTTTCTTATTAGGTTATTAAGGAGACTTAATAGGAATGCTTTTTATTTAGTTCTTAACTAGTTCTTATAGCTGAACTCAGATAAACACTAACATTTCAAATAGAAAATTAGTAATAAGTATGTGAAATACCCAGGTAATGCACCAGATACGAGTGCAAAACCTATTTAATTCTCTGTGACAACGGAAAAATTTTGAATGTGACAGCTTTTGAATGTGACAGGAATGGCACTGCTGAAGGTAATCGGTTGCTTTGCGGAAAGGGAGGCAGAAAGGAATAGTGACTTTCCAAAGGGATGGAGAGATCCTGCGTAGGAAAGACCCAACATGGAGATGAAGCAGAGGGGAAGATGATGAAGAGAGACTGGGGAGAGGGGAAGGATGAGGATAGGCCAGAGTTACTGGATTGTGTCTGATCAGCTTCTGTTCTCAGGTTGTTTTAATAATTTGAAAAGAAGGAAAGAAACTCTCAGGGGGAAAAAAAGCTTTCTAAAATTGAGTTAGGATTATTGGTATGCACTTAGTGGAGAGAAAAGTTTCATTATAGTATTGTAGATTTTTATGTGTGGTTTTGAAAGTCATTATGCTAAAACTAAATTATAAAATGTCACTTAAAATTAGAGAAGTGTGTACTTTTTTTCTCTAGTATTATTGCTTACGTCTTAAGTTATAGCACTCACGCTACTTGCTATCAGGAACTGGTCTTATCCAAAAAACTTCAGACTGCTTCAGTATATCCATTAGAGGGACATCATAAATTAATGGTATAATGGTTGTGAAATATTGTCTAACTTTGTTTGGGTTATATATGCAGTGCATATCTTTACCTTAACACGAATACCATAAATTGCTATTCGAGCCAGGCACACGGTCTTTAAAGTCGCATACCTTTCATAACTTAAAAAATTTGTATCGTGCCAATTGTTCTTCATGGTGTGTGTCTGATCGTTTTATATCATGGTCATAACTGGTGGAAAATCATCTAAAACATAAAGACGGTAGTATCTTTCAAAGACAATAATGTATAAAACTAGGGAATATTTCTCCTCTCCCACCCGCAAAATTCCTTTCCTCCAAACTAAAACCAACTAATTAGTTCAGTTGCAAACAAATATTTCTGGTAAGAAGATTTAAATGAAAATAACTCACCTTTCACTAAGGTAGTGGTCACAGTGACTCATTAAAGGAAGAAGTCCAAAAGTTTTCAGGTGCGCCACAACTGCTGCCAGTCTAGTGGAAGAAATCTGCCTTCCAGTTTGCGTAGGACAAGATTTGCTCAAGTGCTTTCTCTACTGTTAAAAGATTTTTCCTTTGTGTATAATATGGATGATTTAAAAGAAGCTGCGTCAGCACTGATTTATACATTGACAGCTAAGGATAACAAGATATGGGCAAACATACAGCTCACCCTTTTACAGATTAACCTGCAGACTGCATTAGGCAAATTTGATGGCATTAAAAGATTTTTCCAATTTGTCTGGAAACAATTTCTCTTTTGTATTGTGTCAAGGGTAACATTTCATGCCATTGTACTAATTTAAATAGCTTTGATAAATTGTTCAAGAGGTTAGAGAATTGTACTGTGTATATATTTTACTTCTTTAAAATAAAAAGGCTATTAACTTAATTGTTAAATGAAATTCATTAGTAAAAATTGAAGGAGCCTGAGAAATTAGTCTTAAATATTCCAACACTGCAGCACTGATGCTGTAACATTGCACCAAAATGATTAAAGACCATATTCAGGAAATGATAGTTTGCATTTAGCTTTCAGTACACAGAAACACAGACACTGTTACAGTTATGACAATATTTTATTCCTGTGTAGTAGTAATTCAGATGAAAAATACGGATGAAACTAGAAGAACTTTATACAAGTTGGTACAGTACATTCAACAGTGGGTGTGATGATTTATTAATAAAGTGAAATGTTATCTTAGATTCAGAAGAATCATAGAAAATGCTTTGGTAAAAGCCTCATTAGCCCTGCTAGCTAATATATAATTGAAGACAGCAGGGCAGAGTTCATTTATATTTTGTTCATTTTCTTGGTATTGTTCATACACATTTACTTGTATATATTATCTGACATTGACAAGCTACTGTCTTGAAGAAGGTCTTCTGGTTGTTTAAAGTGAGGTTATATCATCTTTGCTTTGCAAGTAGTGCCCTGAAATGCGTAAGACGTGTGGCAGTATTTATAGGAAAGCTTTTATCAGCAGAGAAACTGGGATTTTTTGTTTGCGTGGTTGTTAATTTCAGCAGACTTTTTTAATTGGGCAGTATGTACTGTATCAATGTTTTGAATTGAAAAGTAATAATATTCTTCTGAAAAATGAATGTAAATTTTTCATAACTTAATACTTAAAGATTAATAATGTATGGGATGGATTGCTGAGTTTTATGTCCAGAATTCAAGTGCTCTGTTACAACGTCCTATCTGCATATAATTGCAGAGAGCACAATGTACATAGAAAACCACATACTGAAGGTTACAGCAGAAATCCTAGTTTCATTGGAGCAGAATTAAAGGAAATAAGTAACCAAGTATGTAAATACCTTGGACATTGTTATTGCTACATGTAGAAATATTCTAGCAGGTAATTACGCTAAATCCCCCACCCCCCAACCCCACACCTCCCACCTGGTCCAGGCATGCACGCATGCAGAGAGACCCCTAAAAGTGGCGTCTCTTGCCAGTCCCTGCCGCGGCGGGTAGAATTAACATGCAGCTGGGCTGCTCTGATAAATGGATTCTGTTAGGTCACCGAGGGGATGCGTGTGACATTAAGTGATTTACCGTCCTTTACCTTAATGAAATTGTTTCAGCAAGATGACGCTGAGAGCTTTTAATGGATAGCTTTTCTTGATGTAATGAAATTGCATTCCTTTGGCATTTAATATAAGGTGCAGTTATTATTTACTGGAGCTTTCCCAGCACTGCTGTTTTGCGCAGACAGTTCAGAACAAAAAGGGATTTCTCCGGCAGCACGCAGGCCAGCGTGCTGTGTGACAGTCTCAAGCGTACGAGTGTATTTGCGAGAGCGTGTCAGTTAGGGTGGCCTAGCTCCTTCAGGAGGTTTTCTTTGCACCTAACACTGCCAAAGCTCGTCTCCCTTACAAATACCTTCTTAATCTGTTTAACAGGCAACTGGATTACAACCAGATCAGCTGTATTGAAGATGGGGCGTTTAGGGCTCTGCGCGACCTGGAAGTGCTGTAAGTATTCCTGTATCTCTTACTTGTAGCAAGAGCTCAGTACCTGGGGAGTACTAATGTAAAAGCTTATCTATGAGCTGCAGCCTGGTGTCAGGATGGTCTAGTGAAAAGATGTCTTAAAATAATCCACTGCGATGTGCTATAAAATGCTAAGAAGATGTGGAGAGGCAGAGATACTCCTTTACTCTGCAAGAAGCCATTAAACACAATTTAAAAAAAAATAATATTTAGAAAGAAGATGGCAGATACTGTAAGAAAAGGATATATTTCCTTTTAAAATGAGAGGGGGGCAGTATTCATGACTCCAGTTAATTTTGTAAATTATCCATCACTGTTGAAGTGCTGAACATTTTCAGAATTGCCTTTGTTGTATACTCTGACATCCATTTGGTCTTTCAGACCCTGTTCAAGGAACAATATACTATATATATTTGACAGTCTGGATGCTTTCAAAGAGGCACTTTGAAAGCATCAAACACTGCTGTTATGTGTTAAGATGTTTAGCATGTCCACGTTAACTGCTTTTTTAAAAACATTTTAAATTTAATGTGTATAAATGTATATATGTAGGAAAATACCTTTTTTATGTCACTGAAGGTTAGTATTGCAATACTCTCTTGCATACTTTTTCTCCCTGACTCAAAGTGGCCATCAGTGAGGTTAAAAGTAATAAAATTATCATCGGTGACCTCTGACCTGAAAATAGTTACTGTAATGAGCAAAGTGCCGCAGTTCCCAAAGAATCTGAGGCACAGGACACGTTCCTGAAATATTTCTCTGTCAGTCAAAATGTCAATTTTTTTCTGGGCTTTCTGTATTAAGAGAAGTGAAAGACACTGTGTATCAGTGATTTACTTCATGGTAGTTTGAATCACCCTTGGTAAAGCACAACACCTTGAGGGGGATGAGGGAGGGGTTTTTAAAGATTCTGAAGTAAAGAAGCTTCTTTGGCAATAGATAGCGTCTGTATGTCCAAGAAACTGAAGAATATGTGAGTTGCTGGTGGTAATTTTTTTTTTATTATTAAGCAATTGTTGGTCTTTCTTATGACTGAATGGATCTGACAGCTAAATTTGATTTTTTTATGTTGTAATTATAGAATAACAAGCCTATGGTTAGCTTTCTGGTATAAAACCATGTAAAATGTGCTGTAGGTTCAGTATTACATCTAATTGTGAAGCTGATGAATTGTTGGTTGTCTGTCAGTAAACTTGATGTTCTGTGAGATTATCATCTTTGGAACTCAGATATGTGACAGAACAACTTTTCGAGTGATGGCTTAATCTGATTATTATGGTTTTTAATAGAAGCCTTTTTTTACAACTGACAGTGTTAAATGTATGGGTTTTAAGAAACCAAATATTTTCTGTATCTTTTTTTAATGCTCGCAATTTTTAGTGTTCCAAAAAGGTCATCCTTGCCAGTTGAATTCAGTGGTAAAATTTTCACATTGATTTCAAGGAATGCAAAAAGGGAAAAAAAACTCCATTAAAATAATAGTCTGATGAAAAAGTAGGTAGTTAGAATTTTGTGAATGAATATGCATAGAATATTAGCATTGTTCAAATATACAACTAAATGTTCACTATATGAATTATGTTATGTGATAAGTAATGATGTAGAGATTAAGTTTTTAAGAAATTGAGAGAGGTATTTCAAACAGTACTGACGGGTTTGTATCAATTCAGCTTCCTTTCCATTATAGTTTACGGAATGAAAGATAGGTAGATCAGACCTGTATATGCGTACTGTATATGCACTGAGTAGCATATAGGGCTACATGTTTTGTTTTTCATTTGGCGTTACTCTGTGTAAGCACAGAATGCGTGTATTACTTCAAACTGTAAGTATATGATAAAGCTCTTAAATAATCTTTAAAGTTACCTAGGTTGTTCAGTGACAGTTTGAAATGTTTACCAAAGTAACAGGCCTTATGTATTATTTGAACAATTACAGAATCTTAGTGGCTCTTAGATACAAAATTAACCTGAAATCTGGACAATTCTGAAAGACGAAAGCAAGTACAGGTCTAATCCTCCCTGTGAATTTCTATGAAATTTCATTTTTCCTTTTTCTCTTTCTTTGATTCTTTAAGGGAAATTCTACTGTACTGGGGAAACAGTGGCTGTGGTGAAATATATAGTGGTGTCATATTAAAAAAATAAAAGTATCTGAGAAATTAAAAAAATGTCTTTCAGTCATCGCACTCTTTGCAATATTGTATAACACTTAGGTAAAAGTATTGAGCCAACTTTGGTTTTGTTACATCTCTGTAATGATATCAAACATTTTCAGCATTTGATAGAAATAGTTATGGAAATTATTCAATTCCTTGTGTATCCCTTAACGTCTGCTCCTGATACTTTCCTGTGCCCTTGCAAAAATAAGTTAATATCTCATGTACACAAAATAGCAAGGCACATGTCAAACATCTGAAATTGAAAATTAAAACATTTATAGAGACCCCTTCTTTAAATAGCTAACAGCTATGGAATTACATACTGATTTCCATTCCCTTTGTTGAAAAGATATTATTTCAAAACCTTGTAAGAAGTCCTGCAGGAAGAATGATGGGAGCTGTCATTTACCATGTGGACATTGTGAGAAAGTCCTGCCAGGATTTACTGATTACCATTTATTCATTAAGGCATCTTTTGAGGATATATTAATTTTTGGGTTTTGTTTAATTTTTGTTCTGTTTTGAAAAAGGGCATGATTCTCCCTTTTTCTTCTTCTTTTGATTATTCTCCTCTTTGCTTATGTAGCCCTAAGGGCACGCAGGGAAGATCCTTTATACACAGTGAAGAAAACATTTAGGACACCGAACGAGTAAGCACACAAAGGTAAAATGCAGCACATTGCACCAGTAATTAATTGCTTGGTTAATTGGAAGTGTATAACCTGATCCTGTTCAGGGTGCTGTGAATTTACCTTTCTGTGCTTCAGGATCAGAGAGTACTTAAAAATTATTCAAAATGAGCACAAATGACAGCTTGTGTTTGGTTTTTTGGTTTTTTTTTTTTTTAAAGAAAAGTAAATCACCTTTTGTTTCAAAAGGAGAAAAAGGGTTGGTCGGTGGGAATCACTGTTTATTAGCCCCATAGTTATTTGTTTAAACCCCCACAGCACATTCTCCATTCTGCTCAAATGAATAATCTCTAAGTCAAAGCTGTAAATTTTATCGCTTGTTTCCTTGTTCTGGAGTCAAGCTTGTTTGCATTTTATTTGCAGCCTAAAGACAATATTTAACTGCAGGATTGTTCATAAAATTTCATTATATTTACAAACTGCACTTATGGTGTATGATGGGGCTGTGCTAGCCAGCAATTGGCTAAGATTTGTTCCTAGTTCCTAACTCAAGTTTCAGGCGCCTTGTCTAAAATTTAAATTACTAGTTTGCTAAAGTATTAAGATTCCTGACTCCTTCCATTGTGTAGCAGAAGCTCCCCGATTATTCATGCAGCTCTGGATCATCTATAGCAACTCTGTTCCATGTAAAACCTAATTGCAATCCAGAGTTAAACTTTTCCTAAAACTCTTGAAAAAACAGGCAGATCTTGTACTTGTATGCTCTGTCAAAAAAACCCAGGGACTCTCAGAAGCTAGAAAGAGAAAGCAGACTTCTAGAATCAAGGAATTTTCTCCAAGAAATCTCTTTTTTGTATCGGGATGACAACCTTCACTTGAATGCCATGTATGTTCTCTACATTGTTAGAAGCTCCGTTTGAGTGAATCATAGGTTACTGGGACCTCAAATTACTAGGATTATTAATGGAATGGTCCAACCATAATGTTTTACCTGGGATTGAATAGGGAGACAAAGTATGTCTAAAGATGTCGTTTTTTTCCTGATACTCATCACTAGAAACAGTACACCATGGTTTCATTAGCTATGCCTTTTTAAAAAGTGTAATAAATGTGACATAGCTGTAACGCGTTGATATCCTTCTTCTTGACTTCACAGCACGCTCAACAATAACAACATTACTCGACTGTCTGTGGCAAGTTTCAACCATATGCCCAAACTCAGAACGTTGTAAGTAGTCCCACTGAAACTGGCTGCCATTTTTTTCAGTGCAACATATAATTTTTTCCTCTTATCAGGTTTTGTCAGTGGTCTATAAATACGTGTACAGGCAAAGACAGCATAAGCTCCGTTAAAAAAATATTCAGGTATCATGAGGTTGACAAGTATGAAGTGTGTGTCTGTGTGTGTATATGGCAGCTAGTTCTGAAAAATAAAACTAACGGGTGACTCCAAAGCTGGTGCTTGGGGCTCAGGAGATAAAGAAGCAGTTGCATCCTTTTCCAACAGCTTTTGTAGGATGTGGGATAAATAAGTCTATGAAAATGGTTTCATGGCCTTTTCCCAACTGGGTTTCCTATAGTTCTGTATTCAGTCACAGAAAAGCTTCACTTTCTAACAAAAAAGGTGGCGGTGGATTCTTTTTTATATGTTACAGCTGTACAGAGAAAGAAATTGATGTTTTTTGAAAGTCAAAAATTTGTTTTACTTTGAGCTATTGAATGGGTCACATTTCATTTAGGAACATGGAAGAATCTTTGATTGGCTGTCAGATGTGATAAATGGGAAATCTTTATGCTTTTATTACTGTACTGCTAGCAGACCTAATTAAACTAAACTGGCTCTCCAACATTCTTTGTAACATAAAATTATAGCATCATCCGGTAGTGCTATTATAATTAAAGTTGTGTCAGCATTTACAATAAGGTCTCCATTTTTAGAGGTTACGACTTTCACAGACGAACACTTCAGGCTTCTAAAACAAAACACAGTGAAAAGAGTGTGTATGCAAGTGATACAGTTTGAGGTTATTTCTTTTGTATGTTTTTACTGTAGTAAGAGTAAATGTATATTGTATCGAGTGACAAAACAAGAATATATCAAGGTTTAGTCCTGAGAATCTCTTTCAGACAGGTTTTCCAGTGAAGTGGGAATCAGAAATGAACGAGATGTTTCTATCAGAGTTCAAGAGTAGCTCTTTCTGTTAAAGAACTACTTTTACAAAGAGCCTGCCCGTTTTCTTTTACGCATGTTGGGTTGCACAACTTTATTGAAATCAGTAGTGCTACACACTCGAGTTAACATACCATTAGTAACTGAAGAAACTTCATTCAGGTGAGGAGTTCTGTTGATTGTGTAACAGTATTGTAACTGTTCTTGTTTGGACAAATACAAGAGTACTTAAATTGTACTGACCATGGACTTTTGGTGGCCTCGGTTATACTTTGAGAACATAATTTCATTCCAGTCTTTCAGGTTTGAGAGTTGAAAACATGAATGTCTCTGCCTCTTTCAGACCTTCAAATATAGTTCATATTCTGAACCACAAATTACAGTGAATCAAATTACCAACATCTACACTTTTTTGGTGAAATATTTAGTCTTTCGAAAATTTAATTTAGAAACAAAAGAAAATGGGGACAGAGTCCTAGATTATAGCTGTAACGTCCCATTCACAGTCAGAATATGCTTGTATAACTGTATTGATTTCAGCAGCATTAGTTCTGATTTGCAGTGGTGTTCTTGCCTACAGCTGGCCACAGATTGTACTGAATGAGTGTGCTTTATTGTGAGCTGTATTTGCAAAGCACCCACCCAAGAATTAGTACAGGAATATACCTTGCCTTTAATTTCTAGTCATTTATTGGGGAAAAAAGGAAGTGAGTTAGTTAAAATCTTTTGTTTATATGGGTTACACATTTCATGTTGCTTTACAGGGGTTTTTTAATAGATTAATTAGACCCCTTGTCTAAATTCTGATTTTCTTGCACTTCCTTTCCAGTTACTTAGTTAGGATTGAGCACATCAGCTAAAAAGGTCCAAAATGACATTACTCTGTTATGGATGATTCTGAGTAAGGATTTGATTTATATCCATGGACATCCTTTTCTGTAGTTTGGGAATATGTAAGAGTCAGAGAAAAGTAATTTACCTAATTTAGTGAATACATTTGTCTGATATTTTATCAATGGCAAAGTGCTTTTTGCCACTTGGCAAGGAGCCATTATCTTGCGTCGGACCCTGCCAACAGAGAGGCGACTTAATTCCATCATTTGCTGCCATTTGGTCTTTTAATTTCAGGCATTGCTTAGAACGTAGGTCCCTAGGAGCCAAAAGCAGCTAATCCCCCTTTCTGTAATTAAACAAAAAGAGAGGAAATCAGAAAAGGGATGTGAAAGAAGGTGTTTTATATTGAGTTATTACTTCGTCTTGTTCAGCAGAAAATGAATATGACCTCTTAAAGGGATTTTGCAGGCTGTTTCTATAGAGACTAATAATGGCCAGACTCAGACATTTCTAATTGGAAACCAAATCTTTTACTCTTTTTTCTGACAGTATATTATCACTGTAGGGCAATTTACTTGAGACTTTTTTTCTTATTCAGTATTTGTACAGATCTAGACTAGAGAGTCCCACGACAGCTTTCAAGCTCTTGTGTATTTCTTTCTTTTAGACAAGCGAAAAGAAACTACAGATAGGTTACTTTACTAAGAAGTCTTATTTTTCCACTTAAGTAGACCACAAATAAACAGTAATATCACTGCTTGTAGAGTTTTATTTATTAACATTTAACTCCCAGACTTTCAATAAAAGATGCGAAAACTTGATACCTCATTAACAATTTTTATTAATAAATCAGCATAGTTGCTTGCTGAAGGGGGGGCTGGGTAAATTGGTTGCTTTTCTGTTTGTTCTTCCTAATTTAAAAGTATTGATGTGTTTCTTTCCATGCAGTCGTCTTCACTCCAACAACCTCTACTGTGATTGCCACCTGGCCTGGCTGTCCGACTGGCTGCGGCAGCGGCCACGGGTCGGCCTTTATACCCAGTGCATGGGGCCATCCCACCTCCGGGGACATAACGTAGCCGAGGTTCAAAAACGGGAGTTTGTCTGCAGTGGTAAGGGAAACAGATTCGCTCACCGAGTCCTATTTTAAAACACACCTCCTGACAACTCAGAGGTGATTTCTAGTGCTGTATGGTGCCTTCTGCCAGCCTTTGCATAATCCAAGTATTAATGTTTGTGAAAAAATGACTAATCATTTTTATCACTATTCATATCTTGTCTGGGGGTGCTTCTGTCCTTACAAATTTTGTGTAAATGCTGCATTCACATAGATTATAGCCTTCTAACAGTACAGTTATGGGGGAGAGATGCGGAAAATGAAATAAAAAGTGCACTGACTGAGAACATAAGGTCTTTAGTAATAAGGAGTTATTCTTTTTCAGCTTTGCAGGTTGTTGCTTTTTCTTGTTATTTGCTGCAGTTTAAATAATCCCTAAGTAAATTTCTGAATGTTATTAGTATGCTTTCGTGCATCAGGTTATTCTCTGATATGAAATAATGAAATGACTAACAGTTCGTTACTAATCACTTTTTCTCTATTCAATTTTTTTTCCTTTATTCGTATCTTCTAGATGAGGAAGAAGGCAAGTTTATCTTTCTTATTTAAATATTATTAGACTCAGATTGAAAATTTTCTGTAAACTTTGTCTACTGTTTCAAGTTTCTTCAAAACCATTAAAAACATCTGAAATACAGCTATCTGTCTTTTTGGTGATTCAGCAGGGTTGTTTTTCCTTGTTGATTTTATGCAGACTCCCAGAAGCCTATTGCCAAATATGCCAAAATTTGCACAGATCTATGCTTTTAAAAGTTTTGTGGACACCATGATGTCCTGTCCTTGTTAAACAGCCTCTGACATCAGCGTAAAGCACTGGCATTTTTGCACGGCAAACGCTGGCAGTATTCTTGCCATTAATTCCACCTTTATATACTCTTAAAAGGGCTCCTAACAAGATCACCTCATGTATCTTATCTGTGAATTGTATGGCTGCAGAGCCCAAGTGTCAAGAACAGTTTTATAACTTGGTCATTATCATGTTGATATTGAGGAAGGGAAATAACCATGTTTTCTCCCTGGATCGATGTATTTTTGTCTAATAAGTGCAAATTAGCCACCTCAGTTAGTAAGAACGTTAGATTATGGGAGGAAGAAGTCTGTTGAGCTAGTGCAGAAAGTGAGAGAATGAGTTGTGAAATCAAAGCTTTTAATTATTGTTGCGTGACTGAATGAAAACATCCTAAGTCCAAAATTGCCTGTAAGCTATATATAACTGAAGAACTATAATGAAATAAGTATTTGCAGAACAGAACATAACTAGCAGGACACCTCCAGTTTTTGTAAAAAAGTCCATTCATTTCTGTTGACATGCATTTTTAATACTACGTAAAATTCTGAACGCTAAATAAGTCAGTAATTACTTTTTAAAACCACAGAATAAGTTAAATATACCTGAAAAATGGTTCATACTTAGTCTTCTTTAACAAGGTGATTTTGAATGCAAGTTGCTAAAGACGTTGAAAAATGACGTAATGCTAACACAGTAGTTGAGCGTTTCTCTTTCGTCTCTCAGTGTTCCATCAACATGTTGCTATTAACTGGCTATTTAAAGTAATACAGTTTGAAAGTATTGGTAGGCTACAATGTTTATTTTAGAAGTTCTGCCTTAACTTTTCCAAGGAAGTGTGAAATGTGATGTTTTACTGTTGAGGTAAACTGGACTACTGTTTGACAGTATTGTGCAATTTTAGGAGAAACTCTTTTCCTTTACAGGTCACCAATCCTTCATGGCTCCGTCCTGCAGTGTCTTGCATTGCCCGACTGCATGCACCTGTAGTAACAACATTGTGGACTGTCGTGGGAAAGGCCTTACTGAGATCCCAACAAACCTTCCAGAAACTATTACTGAAATGTGCGTAACCTAACTTTTTTTTCTATGAACTTGGAGATAACAGTTTTTTCCTGTGCATTCATTTTTGGTATTTGTATAAATTCATGCATTATACAAGGTAGGAATTTTGGAATACACATTCAAATTCAGATATAAAAGGAATATGTGGTTATATGAAAATATTTAAGACCTTTATGTTCTCTTATAAGTTAGGTTTGTAGGTACTACTCACAATCCATAGTTAAAACTGCTTTCTGAGCTCATTTTAAAAGAGTTCAGAAATACTTAATTTTCTGCGAGTGGCTTTTCTCTGTAAGCTGTAAACCCAGTTGCCTTCAGGGTTGCTTGCTGTGCTGGTTTTGGCTGGGATAGAGTTAATTTTCTTCATATTACCTGGTATGGGTCTATGTTTTGGATTTGTGCTGAAAACAGTGTTGATAACACAGGGATGTTTTCGCTCCTGCAGAACAGTGTTTACACAGAGCCAAAGCCTTTTCTGCTTCTCACACCCCACCCCACCAGCGAGGAGGCTGGGGGCGCACAAGGAGTTGAGAGGGGGCACAGCCGGGATAGCTGACCCCAACTGACCACAGGGGTATCCCATACCATATGGTGTCATGCTCAGCACGTAAAGCTGGGGGAAGAAGGGGGAAGGGGGGGAATGTTTGGAGTGATGGCCTCTGCCTTCCCAAGTAACCTTTATGTGTGATGGAGCCCTGCTTTCCTGGGGATGGTGGAATGCCTGCCTGCTGATGGGAAGTGCTGAATGAATTCCTTGTTTTGCTTTGCTTGCACAAACAGCTTTTGTTTTCCCTGTTAAACTGTCTTTATCTCAACCCACGAGTTTTCTCACTTTCACCTTTCTGATTCTCTCCGCCATCCCGTTGTGGGGGGAGTGAGTGGCTGTGTGGCACTGAGCTGCCTACTGGGGTTAAACCATGACGCTTGCCTTCAGTCACTTTATTCATCAGACTCTGAGTTAGGGAGGTGTATCTTTGCATGAAAGATCAGCAACCTATACCACCCATAATAAGTGTTGTGCTGAAGCTGTGTCCTCATAGGGTAATCCGAGAAGGCAACAGGTGGTTGAATGGGATCCGTGGTGTAGCCATCGTGTTAATATCGTGTACCTGTGGGTAGAAAGGCATACATGCTGGTAAGGTTGCGTGACATGTCATATACAGCAGAAACATTTATGAAAAGTACAGCCACGTCTTGGCCATAGAACAGAGTCGTACCAAAGGTGCTATAGGGCCTGGAGACTTCAAGAGCAATGTGGCTGAGAGGTTGTGTGGGCACAGAAGGAAAGTTGCGTTGTCTTCTGTGCAGGGGAGAAGCAAAAGCAAAAGGTGAGCTTGTTGGCAAGAAGGACGGGGACTCAGCATGGGCATCTTTCTATGCTGGGGACAGCAGGGGCAGTGTTTTGGAAGGGAAGCTGGGAGTTCCCTTTGGAGAAATAGTGGGAAAATAGCTGCGCCAACAACCTGGTCTGGCTAGAAGTAAATGAGTTGGAGAGAGTATTCAGAATAAAAAGCTTGATATAAGATGATGTTAAGAATTTCAGATAAGGGAGGCAAGGGGAACAGATGCCTGAAGTGAAAGGGGAAAGGTCTCTGGAACACACATCCTGTTGTACATAAGACCTTCTTGAAAGTTTAAAAACAGGCCTCCGCAATGGGGTTTTAAAAGATTAAGTAGAATTCAACAATTTTGAGGCAATCTCATGGCTTGTTGGTATCTGACCTGTGGTTTTGAACTTCACAAAATTGGAACTAGTGTGGTTTCTTCTTAGGAGGTGAATAATAATCACGTCTGTCAGTTCATTATTACTTCTGTTAAGACTGACCTGACTGACCCTGCCTGACCCAATTCAGCCATTCAGGTATATAATACAAATGCTTCTTTTACCTTTCACCCCTCTCAGAAAAATCTGACTGCTTGCAAATGAAGTGACTACTTCAGAAAATCAGTGCATGGTGCCTGGGAAGGCTGCACAGACTGTTTTCATTATTTAATGAGCTGTATACTGGCTTTTTTACTTGCATATGTACATCTGTGTGCACAGAGAAGGAGGAAAAATATTGCAAGAATAGGGAGTACGTCTCAAACATTCCCCACTGTATTTCTGCTGCTAACCACTGGAGCTAACCACTGAATGATGATTACAGGCACTGGAAGACTGATTTTTTGCATCACTATGTTCCTAACCTACATAGTTTAGTGGGGGTATGTGCTGTTAACATCTATACTTCCTTGACAAATTCAGCAGTAGAGATTGCAAGGGTGTTCCTGAATCTTTATTTTAAGGGTCATCACTCCCAAAGAAATGATAGGATGTCAGAGTTACTAGTTGACTCTGAAACCACTGTTAAAAGAATAAAGCATAAGGTAAAAGCAAATGGGAATTTACAGCATGCAAGGGTGCTTTCCACTAATCTGTTCACTATACTTTCTATGTAAGAAATGCTGTTGTCTTTTAAGCAGGTAGTGATACGATCTTCAGCAGTTTATTGGCCTGGAGAGTAAAAGCAACCACATAACGCCACCTCCAGCATTTGGCTAAGCTTTTAACAAATTACAAACTGGGGCTCAATGTTTCCTGCTAGGCTAGGCAGTGTTCAAATCCCAGAGTAAGGCCTCTCACATTCTGAGTTCCATAATCCATTAATATAGATAAATATGTGTGTGTGCGCTCATATAAATATGTTCAGTATATGTACTGTGCTATAATGTATATATAGTGATACAGTATAAACTATTATCTCTCTGTATTGTATCTAGTTTGTAAGTACTGGCTAAATAAAATGCAAATCACAGCATTTTGCACAGTTAAATAACACTGTTCATGCCATAAGACACGTGAGTATACATTTATTCAAAAGCTGGTGGAAGACGAGATAGAACATTAGAAAGCCAAACCTTAGTAATTATTTTCTATTAAACATATACATACCAGTGAATGCCAGTGTGATGAGAAAACTGAACTTCAGTGATTGACTTAGATTTTGAGTAAAGCAGTCAGAAGGATTGAGATATGATTTGAGCCAGTGGTAGGCTGTGCTTACCGTTCAGTGAGAGCAAAACTTTCCAGTTGAGTGTAAGATAAGGAACGAAATGTACGGGAAAAGAAAGAAATAAAATAAAGCACATGAAAGGCTCTGAAACTGAGGGATAAACTGAGTGGAAGAATTAGAGGAGAGGATCTTGTGAGTATTCGATAGAGAATCACATGATCTTTGCTGCTTCCTTGTCAATAGGTTGAAGAGGGGTTGAAATTTTGACAAAGTATATTTTAATGGTTGTATGGGGAAAGCTTTACACTATACTGGTTGCTTTAATGTAAGGAAAATTATTAGTGATAGTTCTTTTATGATTGTCATGGGTGGCAGGTATATTTACTATCTTAGCATCGAAGAGAATGAGAGAGAGCGTGAAGAGGTTGGAGAATGATTGGAACCATGGAAAGGTTTTACTGACAATGAAGTGAGGGAAGTCTACAAGACTGGATCAAACCAGCATTCCACTCTAGCCAGTGGCCTGCATCAGTTTTTCTGGAAGAATATTTTGGAAACAGCAATGCACAATTTCAGAAGTACAACACTAATAAGACAAATATTTTCGTTGCTCCCAGTGTGCGTGGGGTTCTTTTTCTGAAACGTGAAAATTTGCATAGCTTTCAGGAAGAAAAGATTTTCTTTGAAACTTCCAAGGTTTTAAAAACCCTATTATGTTTTTAATCTTTGTGTTATTTTAAGCTAATACACTATGGGGGAGGGAGTTACACTCAGAATATTCCACTTTAAAATGCAGTCTTTTAAAATTTCATTAATTTTCCTTTGTCTTTGTAGAGGGAGAGAAGATGCATTCAGTTTCAGAATTTCTCCTGCCACCTTCTGTTTCCATGCCACTCTCATTCATCTCTTCTCTAAACTAACTGTTCCAAATCCATTCAATCTTTTTGGATGCCAAAACCTTCCTTGTCTTAATTAATCTCCTTCTTTTTCTCTGAACTCTTTGTTTTCTAAATTTTTTTGACCTGCAATGAACAGAGTTGAACACAATATTCCAGGTAATAGTGAACCATCA
Source organism: Steatornis caripensis (assembly GCA_013398225.1). NCBI lineage: Eukaryota > Metazoa > Chordata > Aves > Caprimulgiformes > Steatornithidae > Steatornis > Steatornis caripensis. The sequence goes on from VZSC01013943.1 coordinate 126,913, forward strand.
CTTTATATTAATGGAATTTTAGTTGTATTTCATTTGCCTTTTGCAAGCCAATACTCACTTGCTTTCTTCAACTGCCAATACACATTGCACCAGGTTTTCCATTGAACTGTCCATGAAGAGTCTGAGGCATTTTTCCTTCACTCTTCACACAGCTTTGTCAGGAACCAGAAGTTCGTGGCTATAATCCTATTATTCCATCCACAGACATTTCTGAACATCGCATCTGGTTGTATGTTACTTTTTAAAGCTGGTCCATGAAAGACTTCGGTCCTGTCTGCTTTTAACTAACTTCAACATGCAGAAAGATTGTGACATTCCTAAAGCATTATCATACAATAAAAAGTGTTTAAAAGCTTAATTTTTAAAGAAGTACATTGCAACTGTTGCTTTTAGCAATCCCTTGAGATGAGATGAGATGAGATTAGAAAGAATGATCGTATCCCATAAAATATTCTGTTTTTTTCACTTAGTTCTTATGTGCTAATGTTGTCAGTATGCCAAAATGGTAGCTGACAGAAAACATTTGAAGAGATGAGACCATGCTGTCATGGTAGCGTTCAGAATGCTGAGGAGCTGCTGAACACAAGGCGGAAGGGTACAGTGAGCACTGAATTTCCACCACCGTTACACTGTTCCCACACAAATGGCTTTATTATCTTAATCACCATTTTAAGCACATACTTTGGCAGAAGCTCCCCAGTTCTCAGGGAGAGAGGGAAGGAGAAATGTGCTGGTTCCCCGTTGTTTTCTGAAGGATGTACAGCCTTCAAGAGCCAAATTATTATTTACTCACTCATGTTTATAATACTACCATCACCCGATTCTTAGGCACACCACAAGGAAATTGGCATTATACTTCTATTTTACATTTGCCAGATGTCATCCAATCTTTTCAGGATTTTTCCATATTTGTCAGTCTTTTTCTGCATTTTCAACTGAACATTGTTATCTGATTTTCTCGTTATACTTCATTGACACGAACATTAGAAAACCCCATAATACTTTCAAATTGACTTGCTCTGGACAAGTTTCTCTGCCATACAATGTTGTCACCTGTGTGTAGGCTGTATTTGCAGAATCCAGTGCTGAGTACTACCAGCCTGTCACGTTATGCTTCAGCCAACTCCATGGTGCACGAACACCTCTGGTGCTTGTGTCTTTCCTGCCTTTCATCTTTCCTTGATTGTATCTCATGTGAATAACCAGTTTGTGTGAGGCTGACATTAAACTTTGTTGTCAGCCCTCCTTTATAGAATTGCTTAAAATTTAACAATTTTTTTTTGTGAGATTTCATTTTTCCACCCATTGCTGCCTCTTACTTCTTTGTTCTTATGTGTATAGCAGGTTAGTCTTAATAAGAATATAATCCATACTTTATATAGAATATAAGAACATAATCCTTTTAATTTCTTAAGTATTAAACATTCGCAGTTTCAATTGAGTAAAATTTTGCATGTTTAAGCTCAGAGTTAGCTCTTCGGGGAAAAGTAAAAGAAAAGGCTTTCTGTTTAGAGTCTAATACTGATGTCATGACTTTGCATTGCCTTGATAGTTCTGCTGGACAACTCTTTTGGGATGACATTTTAAGACAGCGGGAGCTGTCTTCTTTGCTTATGGCTACTGTGCTTCTGTAGAAGAGCTGGCAAAGAGACTATGTGCGTGCACTGCAGTGCAGCCTCTCCTGGTGATAGCCTAAACCACTGAGGAAAACGAGTTTGCACTGGAAGCTGAAGTGGTTTAGGAATGAGAAGGCGTTCTGTGATGCTGGGAGCAGGGCGAGGCAGAGCCAGTTGCCGAAACGCTGTTTCATTCCAGTGCAGTTGGATTTACTGGCAAGCATCAGAGTGTTGCTGAGAAGGTTTTGTTATACTGCTCTGTCTGACTTCTCAATTGTATAGAAGTCAGTTGGCTAAAACTAGCAATTCCCATTGCGTTAAGTCAATTAGCAGGCAATGCATTGTCTGCCAAGTGCCTCTTGGGAAGATGCCTTCGGAAACGGGACTACTTATCGCCAAGTAGTTGCCAGTGAAAATGGGAGGAGAATAAAGCCTGTGGTGATCTTCTGTTTTTCCCATTCTGATGTGATAAAGCTCAGAGCAAAATTAAGTATTCAGTGTCTCAGTAAATGTAATTCTTAATCTTTATTGACCTAATACAATTGTATCTGTACCAGTTACACCCTTTCTTCAAAATTAATTCTCCACTTTATTATCTAAATAAACTCGCACACAGCTAAATAAGAATACCTAAGCTTTTCTTTTCAGGGTCTGTTAAATCAATATGATATTATTTGAGAAAGAAATACTTCATATATATTTTAAAAAATAGAATAATTGGTTGAGCACCAAGACTCCCCCAGTTTTAGTGCACCCACTAATTCTACAGGGAGCACAGAATTAAAAAGGTGCACAGATGCACCTTTGGCTCTGGGCCAAATGGAAAGGTTTCATACCATGAGTGGCCTTCAGGAAACATTTTGGGCACTCAAAAAAATTTTCCATAGCCCTGTTATTTTAATACCTGTATTGTAAATGTTGTGAGACAAAATACATTGCCCATAAATCTTACGTATTAGTAGTCTTCAAACTTTTGTTATTTAGTGTGCCTTACTTCAGCCTTCTTACATTGACTTAAGCAAAGCAAGGTGCATTATCAATTCATTAGAAACATCATAATCTGCATTGATTTAGATTTTTTGCTTAAACCTCTCCTCTTTTCCAGAAATTTGTATGGGAGGCTCTTTCATTGACATGTTCAGTCTCTTGAGTTTAACCAACTCCAGTGGTCTAATGCACCTAGCACTTTCCTCCTTTGTCACACAGCTCATGTATTAAAGGCATTAAAGGTCATTCTTAAGGTTCAAAACTATTACTTTAATTGGTTTTAGAAAGTATAGCCTTTCTAATGGCAATAACATTTATCAGCCTGTATGCAGGCATTTCTTCCACATTTTAGTTTTTCAGCACCGTTAATCTCTTTTCACTTGGTTGCATTTTAGAATTCACCTTCTGCGTGCAAATTCTTTGGCTGATTGGCAGAAATAACTCCCGTTCCCTCCAAATAGAGACTTTTTGGCATGCATTCAAACGGACTATCGAAACCTTACAAATAGTGACCCAGCAGCAATTCCATTAATTGTACTGGTATCTTCTCTCAGAAAGGTGCGAGTAAGTGACAGGCTCTTATTTCGACAGAGGTGGCCAAAAATCCATTAATGAGCTAGACTACCTCATGAAAATGCTGCTCTTACATTCTTCTGATTGTCTCTTTTGTGACTTGAACTACCAGTCAAAGTGGTTCTAAAACCTCCTTCCTTGCTGTAGTATTATGAATAAAAGAAAATAAATAATTTACAGTAAGTATTTCTACGGATGGGGGTGGGGGGAGGAACTACCTGCTCTGATGACCACAGCTTTGTATAAATGATTATTTAAGCAAATAAGCATGGAATTAAATTGATTTTTTTCATTTTTGTTTCTATTAAAACCATTTTAAGTAATCAAAGGAAGGACTTAATTAAATTTGCTTCTTTTTTAGAAGGATAGCAGTCATTACAATGGTCCTTTGGGGAGGAGGGATGTTTGCTGAAGGGGAATATGGCTGAACGGTTGTCACTGTTTATTAACCAACAGTTGTATAAATAATTTTAGTCTATTTAAGGGGAGAAAAGACCCTAAACCACATAATATCTGAAATGAAAAAAAAGTATAGGAGTCAGGAATTTTAACAGTTCACCTTCATAATCCAGGGTAGTAAAAAGTCACTAACTTCATAATTAATATGACCTTCAAGATAAAGTTGTTCTTTCTTTTGAACAGAGCTTTCTAATGTTTGAATGTCAAAACTAGAAGCTGTATGGTTGTTTCATGATAATTTACATTTCCCATGAGTTTCCTGATTTGTCCCCTCAGTCTTGTCTTGTCTTACCTTCCTGATTTCTACTGTTTTTCTTAATGTTTTCATCTTCCTCCATCTCATTCTCCCTCATACTTCTGTTTTCATAAGTCTGTTGATTAATGATTGCGTATTGTGCCAAGCGCTCAACTACATCTTTGTGAGCCATGTGATATTAAGCAGAATTAAAAGCTCCTGAGATTGCTTCTCACAGTAACACTCAATTATATTAAAGAAGAAGGAGGGAAAAAAGAGAAAGGAGAGAAAGGGGAAAAAGAAGGGAAACAGGGGAAGGGAAATTAGATCTGACAGAACTGAACTTGACAGATGGACTTAACCAAGACAGAGTGGCGAGTGACCTGATCACACTGCAGACCCTGGGGAAGTGCTTTGCGTAAATGTGGAATTTTATTTGAGAACTGGGAGCTCTACGTGTGTATCTTTTCCAAGCTAAGCTTGGTATGTGTACAGTTTCACCATTTCTGTTGTCTTTAAAAGTTCATCCTTAGCTAAAAGTCTGAAGTACAACCTTAAATAAATGGCTATCGAACAGAGAGACTCTTACACTGAGATGCAAAGATGCTTCTAAGGATGACCCTTTGTAGAGAAAAGTCACTTGGGAAGGGTTTAGGCACATTTATTGAAGACAGTTCAAAGACTTACATAGCAGCAAAACTCCAAAACGTCAGAGTTAAGGCAGCTTTCTCTATTTTTAGCAGCTCAGAATGTGACATGGCTATCTACAGTAGCCTGACAGAAATGCGAGCAAATCCTGCACCTTCACAGCGTGAAAGGAATGGGTCTGAATGCTGAGGGGAGGATGCAATAACTTACGAGACATTTAATTAATGATTGTTTTCCAGTGCCTGCGTTTGTTTCTGCTTTCTAGTTTAAATCAAAACATTGGTCTTTTTAGAACTTATACAGAATGTTAGCTCATAAGTATCATTTACCTCTTAAACAGTTAAGCTCGTCAGCCAGAATTCTTGTACATCCAGTGAAGTTCAGGAAAGGTTTTGCCAAGTTGATTTCTATGTATACATATGTATACATATGTATACATAGTCTATGTATAGTTCTATGTTCATAGTTACATGTATACATAGTCATTGGTCTTGTTTCACTATGTATCCTCCCCCTGTACTCTGCCCTGCTGAGGCTGCATCTGGAGTACTGTGTCCAGTTCTGGGCTCCCCAGTGCAAGAGAGACAGGGAACTACTGGAGAGAGTCCAGCGGAGGGCCACAAAGTTGATTAGGGGAGTGGAGCATCTGTCTTATGAGGAAAGGCTGAGAGAGCTGGGTCTGTTCCGCCTGGAAAAGAGAAGGCTGAGAGGAGATTTGATCAATGCTTACAAATATCTAAAGGGCGGGCGTCAAGAGGACGGGTCAGCCTCTTCTCAGTGGTGCCCAGCGACAGGACAAGGGGCAATGGGCACAAACTGGAGCACAGGCAGTTGCACCTGAACATGAGGAGGAACTTCTTTACTGTGAGGGTGACAGAGCCCTGGCACAGGCTGCCCAGGGAGGCTGTGGAGTCTCCTTCTCTGGAGATATTCGAAACCTGCCTGGACATGTTCCTGTGCACCCTGCTCTAGGCTAACCTGCTTTAGCAGGGGGGTTGGACTAGATGATCTCTAGAGGTCCCTTCCAACCCCTGCCATTCTATGATTCTATGATTCTATTGTTCAGATTTTTAGTAGGTAGCAAGAATCCCGTATAACCGTATCTATCTTTTTCCGGAAAATATGTGTTAAACTTCCAGTGCTGTCCTCAGTTCATAGATCTCTTTGGTCTCACTGTAAACGTTTTACAGCCATTTAATTATTCTTATGGCGCTTTTGAAAATTTTTCTGATTTATCAAAATCTTTTCTTAATTCCTGACATAACAAATGCATACAATACTGCCAGTGTATGCAGGTATCAAGTGAAAATATGATGTCTACTTATGGATAAAAAAATTTAAAAGAATTATGATAGTAATCAATTGCTTACAAATACTGATACATACTTTGGTCAGTAGGAAGCCAAAAGAAGTGCCAGTTCTTGAATTTTCAGAAATTGCTGGATTGAAATAAAGTGCACTAATAGATGCATAACTAAGTACCTTGTGGAGACGTTACTATTTGCTAAATGCTCCTTTAACAAATTCACATGATCTGACTAATATTTTCTCAGCTCTTAATCTAACGTTCCAAACTTTTGAACAACTTCATATAGCTGCCATGTTTTTAAAATTAACTTTTCTCATATATGCTTCTTTTGAACTGTATTTCATGTGTACTTTTCCTCAAATTTTCTCTTATTTTCCTCCCTTCCCAAAGGTTTTTAAGACCCATCCTGACTAATACGTTGGACTTGATATTCAAGTCTTCTACCAGTGGACTGGGGAGGCATTCTGCTTTTCAGTGAAATATAGAGCTTTTGCTTAAGTTACTGCATTTTTATGTCTAGAACCTTATATCAAATAAGGCTACATGATTTTTAGATGCATTATAATTAGTTACAATGTATTACTTATATGCTTATCTTTTCCCTCGAAGTTTGTTCAAAAGAATTCACAGAAGTATGGCTTTACATATGGAGGAGGACCGAAAAAGCATCCCAATGAAATGGAAATATCTGGTGCAAAATAGCTGATACGAAACTAAAATTTTAGTATCAATGTACACTGTGACTGAACTTTTCCGCGTACTGCAGCTCCTAATTTTAAAGGCTACCCTTTTTACTCTGTTAATGCAAATACGGCCATTAACTTTGAAAATATTTGCATGAAAATAAACTTAATACTACTTTATAATTTTACTAGAAACGTTTTATGGCTTGCCACTCCCTATTGTAAGTGACACTTAGTTTAAACTGTTCATATGTGGCATCAATGATGTGAGTACAGTTCTCTCTATATACGTTCTTTTGCTTGTGGGAAGCTAACTATTTCTTAGCAAAACGAATATTTATGCCCATTGTAATATAAATGAAAATGGTTTGTTTGCTTTATCAAAAATGTAGAAATTTGCTAAAATCTTAACACCTTTCATATGATATATGCATATAAACACACAATAATTACATGTGAAAGATAAAAAATGCATTACCCGTGAGACAATTTATTGAATAAATGTGAAACAAATTAAAATTGAGTAAAGGAATCTATTGAGGTGTTAACTTTTTTACCTTGATATATCTAGTTTGCCAATAAAGATTTCACTGAATTACATGTAACTTACCTCTAGGATTCCTACGTTAGTATTTCTCAGGCAAAACTTAAAATGTATTCCACTTGACTGCTTCAAAAGTAGATGGTTTTGCTAATTTGATAGCTAATCCTGTCTGCTTAATGCACACAAGAGAAATGATTTGTCATGCTCTTACTCAAATATGTTCCTAATCTGAAAATTGCTGGTAAACCATGTGGCTTTCTGCTTTTTGTAAAAAAAAAACTTTCTTATTTTAATTGTCAGACAGAGTGATTTTTGTAGGTAGAATGTTTAATCTGTTCTTTATTAGCATGTGCTCTCTGCTGCCATTGTTCACATCTTTGGCTTTCTTCATACCCTTGTGTCCTATCTTAAAAACTAAAGGCAGAGGAAAGAGGATAATTTCAGTAGTCGAGAAGACATAGAGACACAGAACACAACAACTGGAGAAGAAACAAGTGAAACCAGTGCTGGTTTCCAGACAGACTGGAAGTAGGTACTGGCCAGAGCAAACACCATTCCACCTCTGGGGGTTTTGTGCAAGTTTCTGCTGGGTATTGAAGTAGAAGAGGCACCTTGAGGGATCTCTCTGTACTTTTAAAGGGAAAGAAAATAACTCAAGCATGGAATAAATGAATATTTTATGCAGCATGCAGGGAAGCTGGAGAAGGCCCATCTAGCTCTTCCAGAAAAACCCTCGTAGATCTCTGACAGCTGTGCCACACTCCAAAGGTGGTGTTACTCCTAGATTTTATTTTCACATATGGTTCTTCGCTACTGATAACTTTTCCTTAGCAATAATGTGAGTAAAGTTACTGTGAAGAAACTGTGGATCCTCACTTTTCACTATCTTGCGTTTCATCACCGGTTAAATGCTTTCTTCATTATTTGCCTGTTGCTAAATACATGTTCCAGTGAGCAGCAACCACTTGTGAACAACTTCAGTTTTTCAGTTAAAAAACTTTATTTACATTTTTGTGGCAAATTTACAGTGTAAGTCCATGTATTGTTTAACAGGCGGTAAGGACTCCTGCCACGCTGTTGGTCTCGCACAACGGTGGGATTCTCAGGCTGCTGTTTCTGCTCAATGGGAACAGGTTGACAAGTCACTGCATGTGACAAGCGAAGAGTATAGCAGGATTACATCTATTTTTTGTGAACTTAATACAGTTGCTCTGAACAGCTCAAGTAGTTTTTGTAGTATAACAACTCTCATCAAAAACAGACTAATTAGAGAGGCTTTAACTTGGCTCTAAGTGACTCAGGCTAATTGCACTGGAGCAGCACTCTGACAGATGCCAAAGTACTGAGCAAATAATTCTTTAAGAAGTGGTGCATTTTGCCTACAACCTGAATCTGTTACAATTAAAAGCTGTAAAGCCTATCATCATTAATGGTGCTGTAGGGTTCAGAGCATGAGTTGGCCCTTTCTGTGAAGAAAAATTGGTTTGGGACTTGCTTTTCAGTAGATGCGATGAATTGTTTACTAGCTTTGGAATGACAATTGTTACTTTTTTGATGTAATGCAGACTAAGGAGTCATCTGTCATTTACAATCAATCTCCTGAGGAAATATTTGATAGAACAATTAGACTGGATGTTAACAGTTTGGCAAGCTTTAGGGCATCATTGACAGTGATTCGTTACATGCAAATATTTAGGAAACTGTCAACCAGATTTACTAATAAACAGAATTAGAGCCTGAAATTCCAAAGTTCAAGTAATGCAGTCATTCAAAATACATCTTTTGTTTTGTGAGACATGGATGATATCACAGATTTCAACAGAATTCTTTTGCGGCTAAAATTAGAAGCAACATTTAGTGGATATAAGCACTCTGGAGGTGCAGTTGTTGAGAAAGAAAAAAAAAGGTACTTTGTTTAATAGCCTCAAGGATTCCTGTAGCAAAGGGAGACTATTACTATTTCCGTATTTTAAAAAACAAACAAAAAACCCCCCAAAACCTGGCAGATGTTGCGTATGATGAGAGATGTGTTGGCTGTGTATTGCAGTTCTTTGGATTCAGGAGCTGCGCTGAATCCCATTACTGAAATCTATTTTCTGTTTTCTGACAGCTGTTTTTGCCATTTACTTTAAAAGCAGATGGGGAAAATGCAAAGAAGAGCTGTCAGTTTTATTACCATGTAAAATCAGCATCTGTGCAATACATCAGACTCATTGCACAGCTTACACTTTCTTCTCTGTAGTAAAAATTCTTCTGGGGTTTCTTGATAGGCTTCTTGCAGACTTTTTGTAAATGAGGAGATGCTGGAATTAAAAGTATAGATTAATTAACTGCTAAAGCCACTATTGTATTGATCAAATTTACTTGAGATGTTATGTTCTGATTGTTTAGTTATAAAATATGTGGCTATTTTGCTGCTCCATATTCAAATTCATGTTTTCTTAAGCAATATGTTTTATTTGATTTTATTGTTACAAAGTGCTTTTTTTTAGATATATCTCCGACCCCTTAACATGCATTTAGGTGCAGCACATCTCTGTGCAGTGCTTTTTACCTTTCTCTGCTGAGCAGGCTTAGTATATTGTACCCTATCTGCATGATTTAAAATAAAAATGATTCTGTAGAGAGCAGGGTATTCTTCATTCCCAGTCTGCACTCTTTCCTGGTGCAGAAGTCTTCCATAGAAATGACTTTCTATAGTGGGAAAATAAACTAGTTTAAAAGTGTCAGTATAAATAAGCATGTTGTCCGTCTCTGTAAGTGCGGAAGTAGTAATCAGTAGTGGTGTGCTGCAGGCTCATAGTAGAGAACAGCATCCTCCTGGAAAGTGTCAAGTGATTTGCATGTCACAGGGCTCTCTGGGGACCGGGTGGGAAGAGTCTGCCTACTGGCTGGGGACCTACTTTGATTTGATTTGATTAGGTTGGAAGTCACAACTGCAGAAGCACCTTTGTTTCTTAGAATAGTCGGTGGTTGTACATTACAGTGTCTGCACTGATAAGCAGCGGGGAAAGATTTAGAAAAAGAAACATTCACAGTACATTTCCTAGATAGGAGAGATTAGGGAATAGTCTTCAAAAAAGGTTTCAACCAGTTTGGCAGTGTTAAAAGACAGTAAAACACTTATGTATTGATGCAGGACTTCTTTGAAGTGAAACACTAAAAGGAGCAGGAGACTTAATACTAAGAGCATTAATTAACAGTGTGGTGATGGGCAGAGTGCTTCTTATACATGAGGCAGAGCAAGCTATGATGAAGCATGTACTTAACTGCCTTCCTCCATTATCTTACCTTATTAAATATGCTACTGTGGCTTTTGAAGAAGAAGCCACTAAGGCACTGTTTATGATACACAGATGATCATTTGTAAAAAAGAATGACTTCTGGGATGACTTTGAAAGGAGATGCTGTGCACAAAATTTGATACAAATTCTGTGGAAAAATACTGGTATTTGCTTTTTGTTCTTCTGTAATATAATGGTACTTCTGGCCATGGCATTTGCGAGCACTTACTAGCTGATTTTTTTCAGTATTAGATAACTGCAACCCATCCTATTCCAGAGTTGAAAAATTTTGATTTAATATGAGGAATTAATATAAAGGAGTTTTTAATTACTATGGATTTTATCAGTAGAATGCAAATTTCCTTTAGATATTAGTCTATCTGTGCCTTGTAACCCTGGAATACATTTAATTAGATTTTCCGTGGAACAGTGGATGCAAATTTGCAATCTGTAAAATTCAGCTGATTCTAGGAAGACAAAGCAGAAGATTAGGGGATAACAAAGCTTGAAAATGTGAATTTGATTTACTTTCTTTACAGACAAAGAAGGCTATAAAAGATTTTACTTCTGTATTTATATAATCTTATTTTTCCTTTCTTATACTAATCTAATTTTCTAAAATGTGATGTGTTTTAGCACATACGCTGTGGTGTGAATTAAGAAAAGACATACTTATATGATCCTACTATAACAAATCCTTTATCCAGAAGAGCTTGGAAATTTATCCCAGCACTGCACAGTCTGTCTATTAGACTATAAATTTCTCACTAAAAGGAAATTTTAGGTAAAGTTGACATGGAGTTCATTTTGCATATCCACCAGTGAATTGGTAGTTCGCGCTATTAGAACTGCTAGAAAATCAGCTTTCAGGAATATACTGTAGTAGGACTTCTTCAGGTTTTGGACCCATATAATTCGTAGACAAATTGGACAGCAGTAAATTAAATCTGCTGTTTTATCTTCTCATAAAAAATGCATACACGTATCCTGTAAGGTACTTCAGTTTATAGAACTAATATATTTTTGAATTAGAAGAGTACGCTGGAAAATACTTTGTGTCTTAGTTTAACACTAGACCTTGCCTTTCTCAATTTACATGTCGTATCATGTCTAGTTAAGAGCATTATATATTCAAAGATAGGTGGATGTGGACTGGAGCCCCTCCAGCACTATGTTACAAAACTCTACATCATGGGCTAATAAGCAGCATTTATAAATTGAGGCTTGTGACTGCCTCTCATGGGAGCATTGCCACTGCAATATTTGTCTTTCCTATACACACAGAGGCGTTTTTCCCCAGCGTCTCTCTCTCTCCAGCAATTCAAGTCCTCCTCCATAATACAGCCTGATCCTTCCCTGTCCTTTTTACCCTCCCCTTTCCAGTCCTCTGCGTATGCCATACGTCTTTCCCTGCACAAGAGATTCTTTGGCTGGTTTTCAAAGCTACACACCTGATAAATGCCCAGTCAGGATATCCCTGGTGGCCTGGCAGTTGGTTGCTGCCAAGTAGGAATGGATGGATGGCTGCCATTCCCTTCATGGCTGGGTTAATTTGGTTTCTCAACTCATTCCTGTTGCTAAAATAAGGAAATTTTTAGAAATATATTATCTGAAAGTTTTACCTCTCTTTGACCTAGCTAGCTGAGTAGAAAACTGTCTAGATTAGAAGCATGCATAATTTTTATTTTCTGGGAAAAATAAGTTGATGTTGACCTTTAACTTACGCAAGTTTTTACTTATTCAGATGTTTGCCTTCTGCATCTACTTAAGTGTACTGGAGAAGAGTAACCTCGATCCTTTATAACCTAGTCAGTACTCCTGGTCTGATGCAGAATGCGTTTCCTGGGTCCAAAAGGCTCAGCCAAGGCGAAGAAAGCGTCTGAAAGACTTACATGTTTATGGAAAAAGTTAGCAGTCTTGTGCCATGGGATTCCCTGCAGTGTTTAAAATATACCTGAAAACTGTAGCAAGGTGGCAACATTTTCCAAGTTAAGGACTTTTTTAAAATAGGAACCCTGTCTAAAACAGCTCTGATGAAGTGAGATTTTCTGTGCGTCAGGAAGATTTTTTTGAGGCTTTTTTTATTTCTCAGCTGCTTTATAAGCCATTCAAGAACAAATTCTGCTAAGGTAAAGCTCGGTCAAACTTAAGAGATTCTGAGTATTAAACATACAAACATCTGAACAAAACTTCACAAAAGCAGTAAAAAAATCTTTCTTTAGTTCAGTTATACTCTGATCTCTAGAGAAACTTTACAAAAAGAAATAATTGTCGTTAGAATAGTTTCTTGAAAGGCTTACTCAAAGTGAATGTATAAGCTTATTAGTTACACTGCACACACAGAGTCTCGTATGTGTCTTTATCAGAGCAAAAGTGAAACAGAAGGGAGTTAATAGAACAAGCATAAAAGGAAAAAAATAGGCTAATATTCGTGCATATAGATTTAAGAAGGTTTTTTGACCTTAGATTCTGAGTCAATGTCTGAGTGATTTAAAAAAGTGCAGTAAATTCTACAGAATTTTAATTCTTTATATGAAGTAGATTTTTGGCATCGTCTTTATATACTTAGATCACAGTATGAGTTCATACCTGTGCATCAAAGAGGGAAATAGAAAGCTTATTAGAAAAGCATGGTATGTACGTTTGAATGATACTACCTTTTCCTGTTGTGCCTTTTAGTATAAATAGTTTCGTTCCTTATGTCTACGTAATAGAAATTTTTGCACTGCCATAACCATGAAATACTGTGGTACATGAAGAAGCAGCTTCTATGTTAAATGTGCTTATTGCTGAATCTGTTTTGACTTGTTGACACGTGGGCCGTAGGTCTGTATCAGCATAGGGTTCCCATATGCAAAGCTCTGAAAGTTCAAAAAATTCTTGGAAAACTGTTTGCATCAGCAAATTCGCACTTTGCAGTATGGCAGGTTTCACTCACAGTCACTCTACATACAAGGCAAATGTGGCCAGTAACAGAAACTGCAATTTTAGATAAAAATGCTTGTTTAAAGAACTTAGAAGTGAGATTGTGCAATCCTAGTATTGTATCTTAAAGAAATGTGCTACATACTGTATCTATGTAAATCGTGTGTGCGTGTTTAAAAATATGGTATTTGTCTTACTGTAGGTAGTGACGTATGTTCTTTGTTCTAGAGGAACATTCCTCTCCCCTTTCTTATGGATTGCATATTTGAATTATTAACTCACAGCATTCTTTAGACATTTCTAAATAAAACTTACTATAAAAATTGCTGTATGTGAATAATGCGTTAGGAGTCAGTTAACACGAACTCAAATTTGAATTTTTAATGATAATTCTGGGTTACATTTTACAAAAATCTTGTGTGCTGTAAAAATAAGTTTTCTTTAGATACAAAATCAAGATTGGGTTTTAATTTACAACATTGTACTCTATAGGTTAAAAGGTTTAGTTTTACAGACAAAAATTGATTTTTTTATAATGAAAACTGAATTGAAATGACCTTGTTTCTCAAGATAAAAACTATACTGAAGAAGAAAGCAAAAGCAGCTGCCTGTGTTAAAGTCTATCCCTTCTAATTTGTTATGTCTTTAGGTTGCTGTTTGGCTTGAGTTTTGTATTTTTGTGTTGTTGCTATTCTTTTGCAGACGGTTAGAACAAAATTCAATCAAGGTCATACCTCCTGGAGCTTTCTCACCATATAAAAAACTTCGAAGAATGTACGTACACAATTATTTAGATCTATTTTTTTATTTTCATATCTATACACACACACACGTACATACTTAGTGCTATATATATAAAAAAACAAATCAAGGTCATACAGAGGAACTGCAGTCAATGTGTGAGCATTTTTGAAAGTTTGGCTGCTGGAAGATTAACTTATACGGCAGCCTTATTATTAAGACCATATAGCATCTTTGTCACATTAATCATAGTTGGTTTTTACCAAGTATTGAAATTATTTAACATGTTTCTACATAGAATCAATATATTACTGTATTGAATATTCTGTAAAAAAAATAATTAGTGGGGACAAGCCAGTGTTGTTTTGGAATACCTTTGAGGCTGCGTAGTCCTGTGGCCATAGCAAACAGAGAATTTTTTATAAAATGTACTTAAGCAATTTGGAAAAGTAAATCTTCTTGTCATTTTTTTCCAAGCATTTTAAAGGTCTGTTTTTAACCATGCATTTTCTTTCAGTGTAGTGGCAATTGTAGTGGGCTTTTTTTTTAAATTCTTTGGCAGTGTTTCACACAAATATTCTAATTTCTCTCTCCCTTCCATGCATAATTCTAATTATGTATTATTTTAACATTTGCTGTTTTGAAAATAGCTTGAATTAATTTAATCAAATGTCATTTATTTCAGTGACCTGAGCAATAACCAGATCTCTGAAGCTGCTCCAGATGCTTTCCAAGGCTTACGTTCACTGAATTCACTGTAGGTATCTGTTTGACATGTAAAAACAGAAAGAAACGTCTCATATTCTTGTAATGAAATTGTTTTGGATTTTTGGCTCTCTGCAGAATTTTCAGATAAATTCAAACAGTTCTGAAAGTCGCAAAAATAGTTTCAGAATGTTAGAGTGATAATTGAATATTGTATCACAGCTGGACACTAAAAGTGTTTGGGTTTTTTATAAATACATTAATAGCAAAGAGTTGAAGAAAATCAACGTTTGTTTGTTCCCCAGTTAGCTGTTCTTAAAACAGCAAATCCACTTACCAAGGCATTTTGTTAAGGCTGTAAACAGTGAGGTGCTGATTCTGCTGAGAGCTCTTTGGACAACACACCTTTTGGGAAATGTGTGATCCTGCTGTCCCACAGGACCACAAGGATCTTGCAAGTATCAAGTTGTTGGTGTTACATTCCCTTCAGGAAAACAGAAATTTCTGTATTTTTAAAGTCAAAATCACATAGCATATGCCTTTCATAATGGTGACTTCATTTGCTTTCTGATTTCCTGGTACAGTGTCCTCTACGGCAACAAAATTACAGAACTTCCAAAGGGCCTATTTGAAGGACTCTTTTCTCTTCAATTGCTGTGAGTACTTTTTTTAATATTTATTCTATTTCAGGATAACTCAGAAGGGTAAACCTGCCTGGAGAAGAACTGGCAGGAAATCCAGTATCTAAGACCAGAATATAATACAAACAAATTATGTTAAAGCCAAAGGGGTCAAGGCTGTTGTAGGCCAGCTTGCCGTTCATCCACAAATTTGATAATATCTCAGTTAATGTCTCAGCCTAAAACGATTAAAATGAAACTGTTCTCTTGTGTGGAATTTAAAAGGATAAAACACATAAGATACCATCTTGCCCTGTAAACAGCAAATACTATGAATAAAGTTGTGTGGGAACCATAGAAGGAATATTTTTATGTTTATACAGATAAAATATGTAGTGGAAATGCTATGTAATTGTATTTTTAGTTGTACCCATGGAAGAACGGAGTAGCAGTACAATTTCATTGATGACTTTTAATGTTTTCTGACACTCTTCTCTAGTCAATTCTTTGACTTTGTGAACTCCAGCTGCTGTTTTGTTTAATGCTTTGGAAACTTCCATGTGTACTCTTATAAACCATATCTATTTATATTTAATACTGGGAATGGTGATATTTTTATCAAATATTGTCAATATTTAGCAGAAGAGGCTGTGCACTAGTTGCACTGCTTAAAAGAAATTTGTGAAATAGGCCATAAAATGATGGTGGTGCTTTTGGAAGAAATTGTCCAGGAAAAACTGACTTGTTGATTTAAACTTCTTGAAGAATTTAAAACTTCTTCCTACTTCATTAGAAGTATTTAATGTCCAGACTTTATAGTGTAGTGATTGGCAAGGTGTATATCATTAACAACTCGTAGAAGATGGCGAAACAGTAGTAAACACAAAGAAAATGCAAGTTCTAGCACCACCTAGAGGTTTACATTTTGATTTCCTTTAGTCACAAACCAGTGTAGTAGTGTGGAGCTATGCATTCCTGTTTTCTTTTAAAAAGATTTTGGTTACAAAAACATATTTCAGAATTTGTAAAAAGACAACAAAAGGAAGAGAGGTCTCTGAGCGTCTGTTTATTCTGCATTAAAAAAATATCCATAGCTTGATATACTTTGCATAGACAATACATTTCAGTCCAAATATAAATTTCTACTTGTGTGGTGAAACTGTTTATCAGAGCATTGATTTTCAAATCCATGATTCCATTTCATTTCTGGCTGGATATGGGAAAAAAATCTGGTTATAAAAGTGCATCTAGTTGAATGACTTTTTTTTTTCACTTTGAAAGCACGAAGGAGTTAGTTTAGATTGGCTTGTTTGTTTTAACTTTAGAAGTCTGGGAGGTACAGGGAAGAAAAGGTTCCCTTTGAAGACGGAGAGGAAAAAGGATCCAAGACAGATTTGGATATATTCCATGCCACCAGTTTTTACTACAACTCTGTTAATGCGGCAGCATGCTGATTAGTAACATATAATTAAAAGTGCCACTGCACATCTCTTCCAGCTAATGAACACAGTGTTCAGTTCCTTTTTTGTTTGTTTATTTATTTGGCAAAAGGAACCAGTTTTCCATGCAGATACTTGATTTTTTAAGCTTGTTTCTTTGCACAGACAAATACCACACACTCACATTCTACCAGCACATAGAACAAATGTGATTTTAGCTGAATAAACCCACACATTTCAACTCCAAGGTGCAAATGCTTAGGAGTAAATTCAGAGAACCTAAGTAAGATATTTCAATTCACTGAAATCCCTTATGTCAATGTCAATTAATATTTGTTACTGTATCTCTTGTTCTGGTTACAAACACGCACGAAGAATTATCTGTGAAAAATGCTGAAGCTGCAGCGACACTGAGCGAATTCTTTCAACGTTATAATTGTCTTCCATAAAACAGATTATTGAATGCCAACAAGATCAATTGCCTGCGAGTTGATGCTTTTCAAGATCTGCACAACTTGAATCTTCTTTCTTTGTATGACAACAAGCTTCAGACCATTGCAAAAGGCACCTTCTCACCCCTACGTGCAATCCAGACTTTGTATGTATGGTCTTGTTTATGGTGGTCCGTAGTGTGGCTTCATATTCTACAACGTACTAAAAATACCGGGAACTACTGAGACCAAAGGGGCATAATGTGTGAAATTACCGTTTTTTTCTTCATGAAAGGCATTTGGCTCAGAACCCGTTTATCTGTGACTGTCATCTGAAGTGGCTGGCGGATTATCTTCATACAAACCCCATTGAGACCAGTGGTGCCCGTTGCACCAGCCCCCGCCGTCTGGCAAACAAAAGGATCGGCCAGATCAAAAGCAAGAAATTCCGCTGCTCAGGTAATTTTCTTAGTTCAGCTGCTGTTTTTCTTTTATTGGCAAAAACAGTGGTTATAGAAGTTCTGATGAAGGCAGCTGACTTTCTACGGAATTATTAAATGTTGCAGAGTCTTTTTTAGTTCTTTAACTGAAGCAGGGGAAATCATGGAAGTCATAGACTATTGGATCATGGAACATTACTATAGTTAACACATTTGGCACTATTTCTGAGTAGCATTAAATCTAACAAAAGAAATACAAGATATAATACTTCAGAATGAAATGCTGAAGTTATTCACTACAAGTATCACCAACATAAATCATTTTGTAAAAATTCCACAAAGCTCTGGAGTATGTGAAAGATCTAAAAATCTCCAGCTAAATATGGAAACGTGACATATTCATTTTATACAGGGAGCTTACCTCGTATTGAAATTTACTGTTTTCTTTTTCTAAACTTACTCCATTTCCTACTTACATTTCTCTAAATCCTAACTTTCGTCATATGGTATCCAGCTGTTCCAGGTGCATTTCACATTCTACAATTTATTCAGTCTCAAGTGCAAATACCAGATGAGAACTGTTTATTATCCATGTTCCGGATACATTTATGACTATTCACACTTTGTTGTTTATCAGCTCTCGTTGTGAATACACATTTTTTCACTTAATTATCTGTAGTTAACTGTAGTCCGTACTTAACCTAATAAAACTCATTCTTTGCTTGCTGACATTCAGGTGCATCTTCTATTTTTTTTCTCTTTATTTAGCTAAAGAACAGTATTTCATTCCAGGTAGGTTTGGCTCTGCAGTAAGATTGACTAACTGCAGATACTCTCTCCCTTTCCCCCCAAAAACAAAATTTGTTATAGCTTTTAGGAAACCGATGCATGTGTGTTAATATTAGTCAATACCTGTAGCGAGACCTAGTTTTCCTTTGTAGATTACTAGTAGTTCTGTTTTCTGAATATAAGAGCTTAGCATGCAGCTCCATTTACTTTTTTTTCTCTCTCAAATTTGCACAAAACCTACCAAAATTATACCTCTACTTAAATTATTGAGAAGGTTGCACCTGCTAGTTTATGTTTCTATTGACACCTTTACTTACCTCGTACCTTGCCTTTCTGCCACTACTGTTTTTAAAACGTAGCTCGTGAGCTGCTTTTAAACACAGGAAACCATACTACCATCAAAGAGCTAGTACAACTTTAAAACAATAAGAGATTCACAAATGAACACTTTCTTGCCTTGCTCTCATGCTCTACACTGGCTGCAGCTACTGCTTGCTCACCCTCCTTGTGTTTAGAAAATCACAGTGGAATGCTTGGAAAAGAAAGCTGATAGTTTTCATTAAAGGCATTCTGTGGTCACACACATACAATGAATCAGAAATGCTTTCCGTTAAAGAAAATACGACTTTAGAGTTGGGGTGAAACAGCAATTTACACACCGCTTTAAGCTACAATAAGCCTATGATATTTTCACAAAAGATTTACTGATGTTGGCCCTAGCTCTTTGAAATATGTTTCTTTCTTTATTTTACCTTGCTTGTCAGGTATGTGCACTGATTTCTTAATAGAAAAAAACCACTGATGCACTTGCTTTATGTTCCTAACAGATTATAAATGATTGATTGGCAAAATAAACACAGGAATAATTAATCTATTGATTAATTACAGTATGTGATTTGCAAGCAGGGTTTTCTGCCATAGTTTAGTATCTAGAAAAATATCTACGGTAATCGATTATGACACCAGTGCACTTGTTCTTTCAAGTACTACAGGTATATTGTCATTCTGCAGTGTTTGAAGTACTGATTTATTGATTGGTCTTAGTCTTTGTCTTTTAAGCTGGTATGTTTTACAGCTGTTCTCCTAATGCTTTGTGAGGTATCACTTAAATTTGCAGCAATCGTCAAGTTCTTCATGCCCTCATACTAATATTTTGGTTTGAATATGAAGAAAAGACAAAATGAAATACAAAATAAGGCAGCAATTTGTCATCATTGGCAGCCGCGAAAATGTGTTTTAAAGCAGCGTAAAACAGAGGGGGATTCAATTTCTCAAACCTGTAGTACCACTCAATTCCTTAATGAGTAGAACAGCTGTATTCTTGCCACAGAGTGACTTCTACTCAACCTTGCCAGCACAACTTTTGTCGCTGAGTTAGAAGTGTTTTCTTGCTGCAAAATGTCTTCACAGCCTGTTTATAATATGGCCACACATGCAGTTTAGGTTTGTTTACGTACCCTTTAAAAAATGCTATTTCTAAAAAAAAAAAAAAAAAAAAATTAAATTAATCAAAAAGTGCTACAGACTACTTCTTGAAATACAGCTTCTGTGCCTTCTCTTTCTATCAGGTTACCAGGGAGGTGCTGCATAAAATTCTTTTAGTTGTTGAAGACCTTCTCCCTGAATGTTTTGGTTGTTTACTTTAGACTTCTAAGGTGATTCACTCTGGACGCAGGAGTTAAAAACCGTATTTGTAGCCTTGCCTATTGGGCATTAAAAAGTGCTACAAAAACTTCTTCACAAATGTTAGCGTTTCTTTAAATATTTAAATATTTTTTCTATTTGTTTTAAATATGTCATTGGGGGATCTTACTCTGCAGACACTAGGAAGTCTTAGTAGTTTTCATTATAGTAATTTGGAAGGCTAGAAGTTATATTAATCATTAAGGTCATTTAAAATCATTAATTAGAAAAAATATCATTTGTCTGCTAGCTCATAGAAATATTCCATGCAGTTATATCATATGTGTTACTTAGACATTTACAAACACTGGATGACATAATATGTGATGACTGTTGGGGGGTTTTTTCCCTCCCCTGAGGAATCTGTTTCTTCTGTGTTTCTTAGATTTATTAAGGTTTTAAGTGGCACAGCATGTGTATATGTTCAGAGGAGCAGCTTTTAAAGAATACGTTCAAAATAGTGAAGAATAATGCATAGGAGGCATTACCATCCTATATGAAATTTGTAATTAACTCCCACCTTGTCTTCTTTTTTTAACGCCACTTAAAATGAATTATTCTTTATCTCTGCTGAAGGTGGTACCCTTAGCAACATCTTCTAATCAAACTAAAGTTGAGTAGAGAACATGAGAGCTTAGTTCTTGTTTTTGTCTTAATTGGGATTACTCTGTCTTTCTTTCCTTCTTGGCTATCTTTACTTTTGCAGGAGTTCACCATTTTGGCTGTAAGTAAAGTTCAGTGTCTGAGCTAAATCACAATGTACCTCCCAGCCCTGATGCACCTTCTACTAGTCTCAGTCTTTTCACCTTTGTCCAAGAAGAACCCACAGGTCCTCTCAGCTTCTTTGTTTTCTTTGTTACCCACCCTCAGTTCCTTACTGGATGTTTTCTCCTGATATGTTTAGGATGTTTTCTTTGATTGACTCTGGGAAATGGTGGAGGAAACTTCCAATGTGGTTCATTTTTTTTGTTCTTTTTATTTAATCTGTGACAGTAATACTGTTACTGTGGCACTGGACATTCAATAATGAGAATGCCATGTCATGTAAGCAAGTATTAAACTTCAAATGCTTCTGTAACTTACACCTACTCCTTCCTCTTTTCCCTTGCTCTTATCCTTGGCGTAATGGATGCAGTTTTGATAATGTAGCGAGATTTTCTGTTGTGCTTGATCTAACCATGTGGTTGTGAGGTATGAGTAAAACATGGTTCTGTCAAGCACCATGGAACGTCACGCAGCTTTCTACAGCATGGCAAGCTGCTGAGGCTTAAGTCAGGATCACACTTTTTTTTAAATTAAAGCTGAAAACAGGGCTTTCAATCTTAGATGTTTGAGATGATGGGGAGTATCGGGACTGTAAAAAAAAAAAAAACACAGAGGTTAATGAAGTCCAGTCAGCAATACAAATTTGTAACAAGAGAAAGAGAAAAGGTGGCATTCAGGATCTATTTAGTCTTGATACAGAGAAAGAAAATAAATTCTAAAATAATCAGTGACATTTGTGTGATTAGCTATAAACAAGGCTAGATTGGCTGACAACAATCAGCAGAAAGTACAGCTGTGAAAAGCTCAAGTTAATGTTCTCCTGTTATGTGAAGTTGGTCACAGTTCCTTTTTCGAGCATATCTTAAGCCCCGCTATTTAACCCTCTCTTGAAGCCCTTGTGTCTGTTCAGTACCACAAAGTTCATCATACATTTCCCAAGTTGCCACCCGTTATCTGCATTGCAGACATCTTTTCAACCTTCTCAGAAGAAGCAAATCTTATACTTTATTGACTCAGTATCTGTATTTTGACTTGACTCTTCCACAGGCACTGAAGATTACAGATCCAAATTAAGCGGAGACTGCTTTGCAGATTTGGCTTGCCCCGAGAAATGTCGCTGTGAAGGGACCACAGTGGACTGCTCCAATCAGAAACTCAACAAAATTCCTGATCACATCCCCCAGTACACAGCAGAGTTGTAAGTTGAGCCCATAATAAAGTGTTACTTGCCTGTAGAAAAACTGACTAAAATTTTCAAACATAAAACCACAGCTTTACTTTTTTGTACAACAAAAATTAAATGTAACCTCTGTGGTGCACTTCAAAGGACTAGTTATTAATAGAAATTATTCATGCATCATTTCAGTACCGTGTAGCTTGTGAAACTTGTGATAAATAAGGTGACTATTCTGTGTTTCTATTTCTTCAGTACATGACCTACCCACTTAGATTTTTTTGAAAGGCAGTGAAGTTTATTTTTATTTTTACTACAAGAGCAAGTAGGCCATCTGGTAACCAGGGGTCTGTTTTAAAAAGTGCTACCTAGGTATTTAATAAAACAGAGCTGATTCCTCTTATGCGAAGCACACATTATGTGTGTCAGGGGGGAGACCAGAGGAAGATAAAAGCAGGCAAACAAGACAGAGTTGGTTAAGAAGATGAGATAATGATATAATGAACAGACATGAGCAGAAAAGAAGTCACAGATTATTACTTGCTTAATAAGTGCCATATGGGAATGATTTGTAGGCATTACAGCTGAAGTGGTCTTCAAGGAGGGATTGGAAGATAAAATTAAGACAGCTTTACAAGGTTTTCCCATGCACAAAGCACAGTATGAAAGGGAACGCAGAGATGCTTGAAGGATCAGCAGAAAGGCAGGAGATGAAAGTGACCGTCACTGGCAGAGCAAAGGTGGGAGCAAATAGCTGTTTTTCATAGGAGATTTAGTGTAAAGAACTACAGAATGTTGAGGGGCAAAAGAGAAGGACTTCGATTTGATGTAGTGAAGCGGGCACAGAGATGTGGAGAGAGGACTACTGTAATCAAGTTGTGACCCATGGTGTGAGACGAGCAACAGTATGGCACATCTTTTAGAATATAATCAGTCTGCAACTGGCATCAAAGCAACAGTAGAGCGCTGAAGGTATGAAATAATGAGACCATGGTTAAGGATGTGGAATATCTGGACAGGAAAAGGAATGAAACTGAAATATTGTGTAAACAGAGGTGGAGATTTTTGTCTTTCTCTGAGCTGGGAGGAGTTGCACTCAGTGATGTTCTACTTACAAATCTGAGTGGTAATTCTAGTTGTGTCCAGAATGATGTCAAATTCAATTGAAAAAGTGGCATATATGGGAAGAGCAAAACCCTGCTTTTGGCCATATTCATGCTGTTGATGTACTGTTCATAAAGTAGTGCCAGAAAAGAAAAAAATGATACACAGTCTTGGGAAAAGGGAGATAGATTTCAGTGGAGAAATATTTGTTTTTTCATACAGGATTTGCTAGGGATAAATTATAGAGGGTGAAAAAGCAAAAAAGGAGTGAAAAAGAAGGAAGATTTTAGTGTGGAGGAAGGTCCACAAGAAGACAGAAAATACCCATCAAATCTATATAATGTTATGCTAAAATATTTTGAGATAAAATTACTTGAATTGAAGAATAAAAACTGATGGAATAGGTAGCAGGTTAAAGTGTAGGAGGAGATCATAAAGTAATGGTTGCAAAAATCATAGTTACTGAACCAAGAGATGAGAAACGGA
Organism: Steatornis caripensis; assembly: GCA_013398225.1. Lineage (NCBI taxonomy): Eukaryota > Metazoa > Chordata > Aves > Caprimulgiformes > Steatornithidae > Steatornis > Steatornis caripensis. The sequence continues at coordinate 150,553 of VZSC01013943.1, forward strand.
GTTGTTGAAGTGACAAGCCTGTATTGTCTTGGTTCTTAGACGGATTCATGCTTAATTCTCTCTGCTCTGAAGAAATAGTAATCTTAATTTAGTATTTTAATTGTTGATTTTCATATTCATTTATTTACATCTGGAAGATAAACTGTCAAGTGTTTTCTTTCTATAATTATGATTCATACATATTAAATTCAAAAGAAACAATTAAATCATCAAGCCTCATCTGCTGTGTATCCTAAACTCTCAAATTTCAGTCAACAAAAAAATTGTGTTTGACTAAAACATAATTCATGTCTGGTTACAGCACTTCTTTCAGAAAACATCCAGTCTTGTTTGAAGGTATCAGGGATTAAAAATGCACCATTTCCCTGAGAGTGTTACAGAAGCTAACTGTCTCCCTTCACTCCTGTTGAAATCTTTTAAAATGGGAACTTTTACTTCCAGATGGAATCTACCTCTCTTCAGTTTCCGTCCTTGCTTCTTTTATATTTTTTGCCGTTAAAGAGCTCTTTTCTATCCAGCACTTTATCCAGTAAGATGGTCTTATACTGTAAGAAAGTCACGATTCAACCTTCTTCTTGATAAGCTGTACAGATTGTTATTCAAGTCTATTGATGAAATAAAAATTTCAACAGTCTTGCAAGTATTCTAGAGGGGATAAAGGAATTATTTCTTCTATCTATTACTTCCTCTAAAAATCCAATTACTCTAGCTAAATACACTCTTCTGGTATTTGCCTCACTGATGCACAAGTTACAGCTCTTTCTCTGCTTCCTCCTGTTATTGCTAATCTTTGATGCACTGCCTTTGTTGCTCCTCTTGGGAGTTCCCAGTCTAGTTCTAAGGCCATTCTGCCATTTCCAGATCACAACATTTCCTGGCATATATGAGAAGAGCAGCTAGTTAGCCTTTCTTTTCTTTTCCCCACCAAATTTGTGATAAAGATAACTTGTTGGACTCAAACGACATTGATGGTTCTGTAACAGTGATAAGGAAGGCTAGATTGTTCTCTGCAGGGTGTTGTTTGGAGCTGAGACTCAGCTTGGAAACGAAGATCAAAAGTGAGGAAAAGGGTATTGATTGTGTAGATAGCAACAGTAATAATATCACATAAAAAACCTGTTTCTTCAGAGTAGTTGTTTTTTAAAAAATTTGAAAATAATAATACAGTTCAAGACAAATACTTCATTGTAAAAGGTGAAAAAATTTCTAAATGAGCCAAGTGCTGTTCTAACCCTTTCTATTTTGTCGCTTGCTCACAGTCTTCCAGAAAACCTGTGAAAGATCTGTTTAATCTGTTATTGAAGTATTTGAGATTAAGTACAAGCCTGTAAATGCATCTCAGAAATAAATTATTTTTCAGGTAGCATTCTAATATAGAGGAAAATTCAGGAAGCATTTGGTAAATCACTTAAACCAGAGTCTGTAGGAGAAATGCTAAATAAAAACAATTTCAGTCTTTTATGGTCTGTTTTTGTAATGATCGTACAATATCTGATATAATACCCGATCCTAATAAGCATGAATATCACTGCAGTACATAGCCTTCCAGGAAGATTCAGCTTTTGTACCAAGACATGCAAATATCTTACCCGTTGTTTTAATAAAACAGGAAAAAGCATCAAATAAAACAGTGAAACAGATTATTTAGATATCCTCATCAAATGCTTCTTTATTTACTTTTTTGTTTTGAGAATGACATTTCAGTACTTTTCTTTGAATAAACCAGATATAAGTATTTTTAAGACCCTTGTCATGATCATGACAAGTAACAACTATTACTATTGCCTTTACCGATAAAGAGCAGTGGGCTCAGAAAATAAAGATATTAAGATCCAGAAGGAACATACCACCACACCTATCAGCTTTCCAGTCATCTGTAATAATTTTCATTCCTCTGTGTGTGGTATCACTTACCATGATAATAGACTGAAAACTTCTTGCACAAGTATTTAACAATTCCAGAGGTAAAGACAGCCATCTCCAGCTATAGAAATGCCATGTGATCCATGTGGTTATTCCTCTGACCTCAAACCCAGAATTTGTAATTCTTGATGTCCCTTTATTTGTAGATCTACCCTCAATGATGATGCATGAATTGTGATATCACCATATATACAAAGTTAGAGAGAAGATACGATTTGTGCTACAGTTTTAACCAAACCAGTACAGTGATGCAACCCATGCTTCTTTTCTATCAGAGACGAGTACGGAGAAACTTCTCAAACACTGAAAATCTGCAAAACACATGGAAAATTCTTAAAATTGTTCTGTAATATTGATAGTAGACTAAGACTGGTTTAAATAAGTTAAAAATTCAAATTCTACATATGATTAACACCATAAATACAGGATTGAGGAATAACCAGCAAGTAGTTCAAGAGAAAAGGCTATGGTGGTGTTATCATACATACCAAAGATGAAGGAGTGACATTGGGCACTGTTAAAAATTTCATTTTAGGATATGTGTACAGAAGTGTAGTATGCTAAATTATATGAAATAATTGGTTTACTGTACATAACAATAGTAAAATAGCAACTAAATATCAAAATGTCAAGGACTTCAGTTTTCAAGTTGGATGTGGATCACTTGGAAAAAAATTAAAGGAAAACAAGAGTCATCTAGAAGAGAAGACTTCCAAGGAAAAACTGAAAAGATTGAATGCATGGATGTGAAAGAAACTTGAGGGAGAGACAAAGTAAATTATTTTTAATATGTAAAAGGTTGTTGGGAAGAGGAAAGGATCAAATTGTCTTTTTCAATGGGGTTAGAAATGTTTGCAGTAGAGCATAGCAAAGAAGTATTATTAGAATCAATAAACGTTTTCACAAACAAGTGATTCTACTAGATGATATAGCACATGAAAATTATTTGAAAATGTCAGCATTTATAGAATGCTTGGTGCTTCCGTCGTTGATGGACAGGGAAAAAAAGGCTGTTTACAATGGTGATGTAACTTTGTTAATTGACACTGAAAAAATAAATTTTATACCTTCCCACTAAAAATCACGTAAAGTCATCCAGCTGATTTTCAGAGGTGGTAACATCTGTTGAAATTCATGTTCCTTGTACTTCAGTGTGGTACACAAATGTTCCACGTATATCCAAAAAACTCTTTCTGTCTTCTCTCAGTTTGGTTCCGTGCTGAAAGTATTGTACAGCCATACCTTCGGATTTACAACCTTAATTTCCCTTCTGGCTGTCATTGAGAATGAGCAGGAAGGAAGGATGAACGAGCAGCTTGGTTTTATTTTCCAGGTTTTTTTTAATCTTGACTGGCAATAAAGCAATTCTGAAAAGCATTCAGGATTTAGAATTATGCTGAAATTCATTTCACGGTGATCTTGTCAGTCATCTCTTTTCCTTCCTGTTTAAGATCTCTAAATAAAAGCTGGACAGATTCCCTTCCTTAATGACTCCATTAGAACACATAAAGAATCTAAGACTCATAATTTCCTTTTTCTTTTCAAGAGTAAATAGGGAATACTGGGTCAGTGCTGATATTTTTTGAAATATAGATGATAACTTAACCTAGCTGCTGCTGAAGGTGTACTGTGCTGAAGCAGCCTTGATACTTGGGCAGGAAAGATCAGTATCCAGGTAGTATTTGTTGCTCATTGTATACCTTATCGCAGTGTTACAAAGCAGCATTTAATGCTTCCTTATGCAATATATGTGTGTTAGGTGTAGTGGTCTGAGCATAAAACACGGTCAGGGAAATGTTTTTAAATTCTTGGGAAGACCTATGCAGTGTGTTTCAGTCCGTATTCAAGAGAAGCATTGAGCATAAAGTAATTATTTCATTCTTGTAAGTAGTGTTCTGTGAGCACCTCCAGATGTTTGGCAGACCCCACCTGATATCCTTTAAAGAACAGTAACCTAATCTTCAGTGGTTTATGTGTACTTCTTAGTGGTTTTTATTTATAAGTTGCCATGGAATCCTTCCTACATTTTTGTTTTTCTTCCTTAAAAAAAAAACCAAACCCAAACATCTTCTTGTATTTCTCAACAGTATTAGTTGTATGATATTTTGTGATCTAGTTTTGGTTCTGTATGTCTTATGTATGCCTAAGTGTAACTAATGAGAATGTTCATTAACAGGAATTAACAGAATTAGAAATGTCAGTATATACAGAATTGTTCTTCAGCTACCAGTTGAATACCAGCTATTCAGTTAAATCAGTCTGAAAAGCTTATTTAATGTGAAACATTCTGTGCCAATGCCTGAATATTTTTTTCTGAAATTTATGTCATTTCTTTTAGGCGGCTAAATAACAATGAATTTTCAGTCCTGGAAGCTACTGGAATCTTTAAGAAACTTCCTCAGCTGCGTAAAATGTAAGTGTAACTTCAGTGACCTTGTCTATTCGAATAGCATGTTAGCTCCTTGCTGTGTTTCTCCACCTTTCTTAGTTCTTATTTAAAAAAGATTCAGTATATTCTCCTCAAAAATCAAGAATGGGTTTAAGTTAATCACTGAGGAAGATCAGAGTTGGCAGCTTTTATCTGTGGAACTAGGCAATGCCAGTAACCACTTCTCGTGGTGTGTAGCTCCGGCGGCACCTTTACTGCAGCGTCCAGCCAGCTGGTCTGTTATGAAACCACAGCAGGGAGCTCACAGTATCAGCTGCTCAGAATAGGTTCCAGTAATCTTTTGTAACTTCCTGTACTACTCCCTAACCAGGCAATTTTGCCTCTTTCAGCACATCGAAGACATGCCTTTGATTCTGTGCTTCATTAAACTGTCATTAGATGAGGGGAATATCAAAATTAAATAGCTGAGGAAAAAAATGGCTTGATAGCTCATCCATGTTCACAGTTCATGTTCTAAGAGGAGTTTATAGTCTTACCAGTTGCAGAAGTTGTTAAAAATAAATCTATGAAGAGCTTTTCTTTCACTTATGTAAAAGACATATTTGAGGGCAGATCGTTTAGCTAGACTTAGTGACTGTGCTCAATCTTTTCAGGATTAAATCCAAACATAAACAGTAAGTGAGTTAAAATGCAATTAAAAATAGATCAGATTAATGAAAATTATGCACTGCATTTTGAATGTAGTCACCAAGTTGCTACCATTTGTAGAAGTTCAGTCTACATTACTAGTGGCCAAAATCTCAAGGGAGGCAAGGGCGTTACTTAACTATTGTTAGCCTTATCCAGATCCTTGCTGGCAGCTGTCGTGATCACAGTGGTTTAAATACTTATTACTGATTTTTTTAATTAGTAAAAAAACCCAAAAAACAAAACCCCAAACCTTTGCTTTTGGCCTATACACTTGAGTACACCTTGCTACTTCAAATGGGGATGAGATACTTAAAGAAAGAATGTAGGAATGGTGGCACAGCATTGTTCTTGTGCTAGATACCCAGCAGATACCCAGCTTTCTTTATTCCTCTAGGATCTCATATTAGCACTTTTTACAGCTACAGTGTGCCTTTAAAATAAAATACTTGATGTGGCATACATACACACACACATGCACACATATATATCAGTTCTTCATATTTAAGAAAAATGGGGAAAAGGGAATAAGTAGTTACATACTTTCAGACTATACAGGTAGCTTAGTAAACATTTCATGTCATCTAAAGCTAGTTTGCTGCTTTTTAGTTGAGGAGGTATTCAAGACGAAAGAAAGAAAAGGAAGAATATTAATCAGTCTCAGTGTAGCTGTCTGCTGGAACTCCCAAGAGCTTTGAAATATGGATAATTGAGGAGGAACAAAATTGAGAAAATGTTAATGAAAAGTTAACATTTTTAATAATACTGTTCTGTAACTTCCTAATATAGTTATCAGTTGTTCCAATATTCTTCAATGTAGAGAATAATACAGTGACTGGTTAAGTGTGTCTGGAAAGCAGTGAGGTAATGATGTTACAGAGACACCAATACGAGGGAACTCTGTATTTTTGTGGAGCTCATATTTCTTCTGGAGGTTCAAATAGGTGCAGAGGTCTTTCTGCACGTATGACATTGAAAAATTGGGGCCTAAGTCTTTAATTGATTTGATGGTTCATCAGTAATAAAGCACGTGTATGCACTGCATCATTGATTAGCTATGCAACATTAATCCTTAAAATATCCCTGGGAAGTGGGTGAAGTAGTATCCGTGTTACACCAGGAACAAATACAATTTTAGGAAATGAAGGGCTTGACACGGATAAGCCAACTGAGATGAGAAATAATTAGTTTCTTGCTTCCAGTCTTGTGCAGCACCTTACAGGAGACTGAACAGCTCCACTGTGAAACTAAATGAAAGCGATGATTGTATCCTTCATCACGGGCAAGGTGTATGTTAAATTACAGCTAGGCTAGAGATGAGTAGTCAGCCCTCAAGATTAAGCCACAACTCTTTGTTTTCTATGTCTTAGATAATGGCACCAGTTCATTTGGGCAAGTGTATGAATTTTTGTTCTGACAAACAGTATCTTTCTTGATTTGAAGAATTAAAATGCTGTTCTAGAAGTTGCATCAAATACTGTTTGATTTTCTTCCCAGGACTAGTAATTCAATCAAATAAAAAGTTTTTAGCTTTGCTTCATTTTACATTGTCTCAGAGCATTTCTAAGAGCTTTTTAAAAATCACTAGTGTATTATAACACTGTTTAGCGTGTAGGTATGTACTTCTGTAATACGTATAAATAGTTATATGAAACAAACAAAACAAAAGGAGGCAAGAATAACACGAAAAATATTTAAGAAAATGTGTCTTGTTGAGTATGTATACTTTTGTATATATAGTACAGATGCCCATTTGGGATGTAATTTGCATATTTCAGCTAGAAACTATAAACACTAAATATTTTGCCAGTATTTTAGGTCACTTTTCCACATTTTGATCTGCTTTGCATGTGAATTACAGATAAATGCACTGTCTTGCTTATAAACCCTCCCTTTTAGCTAATGTCATAAATGATTAACATTTCCTTTACTGTTTACATTCACACATTTCATTTACACATGTTTCTGTTTATACTGTTTTCTTATATTTGTGTCTACCGAGATGAAATAAAGAAATCAGAGTGGTTAGTTGTGCTAGTAGTCCTACAGTATCATTTTGTTATTAATTCATCTGATAATGCTACAAGGACTGGAGACGCGAAAAATATATACAGTCACTGACAAGATTCAAAATTATAAAAAGATGTTCTTGTGTGGTAGGAACATGGGCTGGGTAATTGCCATTATTTAAAAACATCTTCCAAAGATTACTTTAAAAATCTTTAGTTAGCAGAGCATTGAATTTTGCTTGTATTGGTTTGAAGTTGAACAATACCCTTGTTGCACAATAATTCAGTATCTTGAAATCTATGCAGTCTGCAGCACTTAACACTTTCTTTAGGGTATTTAAAAAAGAAAACACGTTTTTGTCTGTTTCTGCTAATGTGTAATAGAAACCTGAGCAACAATAAGATTACCGATATCGAAGAAGGAGCATTTGATGGAGCCTCTGGTGTGAATGAACTATTGCTCACTAGCAACCGTTTGGAAAGTGTTCGACACAAAATGTTCAAAGGACTAGAAAGTCTCAAAACACTGTAAGTGTAATTATTTGGGTGTTTGTATTCTTTCTTTCTGCCAGGTGCTTTTTAAAGTAATATTCTATCTGTGCTAAAAACTTTGATTTTGAAGGATTAGCTATGGATTATTCAAGCATATCTTCGGTTTTGTTTCTATTTTTACAAAAAAAGTTATCACACATTATATGAATTCATTAATTATTAATTATGGATATAATGTAGCTGAAATTCTTTGTTGCGGTTACTTGACTGCAGAAAATACGAGTCTTGTAAAATGATGAAGTTGTTGAGAATGAGTAAACATCCAGCTGCAGAAACGGAAATGGGAATAATCATCTGCTTCACAGTAACAGAATTTTGCATGGGAATTACACATTTTACATAACGGAGTCTGATTCAGTTCAGCTCAACCATTACTGGGAATTTTGCTAGAGGAAAAAATTGTTCTGGTGGATATTGAAATGTGGGAAATTGTTCTCTCCTAAGTGATTTTAATGTTATTTCAACAGTGAAGGGAGGAGTAAAAGCACTATAACTTGAACTCATTTCATTCTTTCCGTGAAGGCAGCTTAGCTCTTTCCACTCAAAAAAAGATGTTTATACAATCCCCACCTTATTGGCCTTCTACAGAGACCGTGTCCTTCTGACCAGCAGAGCAGAGCCAAGATTAAATGGTCTTTGGGGTTCCAGCTGTCCATAAACATTAGGTACTTTTAATAAATCAGGGCTATCATTTCTAACTTTGCATTTAAAGATGCTAAAATTGTTAGAAGCAACTATTCTTAGACAAGAGCATGGGGGGAAAAATACTCATTTATTGATGGACAGATAGGATAACAGCAAACTTCAAAGCTCGCGTGTTTTACAGAAGTATGAAAGATTTTAGAATTGGTGTTTCTTGCTTAGCATTCTGAAATTTTTACTAAACCTTAGAGTCATGCTGAGGAAGAGTCAGAGTAGCCTGATTTCATTTAATTGAAACGCTTGAGAATGTAGTAGAAGAGGTTTCTAGAATTTATCCTAAGAAAATTCAGGTCAAAGGGGCCTCAGGAGGAGGTGACCTGGTACAATCTTCTGCTCCATGTAAATAGGGGCTCTGGAATCATTAGGCTCGGAAACATGAAGAGGGGCCTGTTGTGTATCTCTGATTTGGGGAATTTCAATCAATTGAATTTATTGTCAATTAAACTTGTAATTACTGATTCTGGTATTGAAAGGAAAAAAAACCCTACAAAACACAGATACTTAGGGGAAACACCCCTTGCATCTGCGAAACCTACCCGCACGCCTTTCTGTTTCCCAGTCCCCTCCACACACGCTGCACGCAGTCCCTTCAGTGAGGTGACGGGCGGCACAGGGGTCACCGCGCTGTGGCTCCTCCATGGATAGCGGTCCCTCTGCCATCATACCTCTCAGACCCTGCTCGGGCCACCGCTTCAGCTCTGGCCCCTGCTCGGGCTAAGCTAGAAGATGCTGATCGTTCCTTTCTCAGGATGCTGAGGAGCAACCGTGTGAGCTGTGTGGGAAACGACAGCTTCACGGGCCTGAGCTCAGTCCGCTTGCTCTCGCTGTATGACAACCAGATCACCACCGTGGCACCCGGCTCCTTTGATACCCTGCATTCGCTCTCTACATTGTAAGTCACCCTCGGTGTTTCACCTTACCCAAGTTTAAAACCCTTAACATTTTGGGGACATTTCTGTTAATGGTTTACTGTGTAATTTCACAGCATGAGGTAAAGTTAAGGGAAAAAAAGAGTACATAGAGGGATTTTTGAGAAACTTTATTTTCTGGACCATATTGGACGCGTGAAGAGTATGTTTTCATGGTGCCCTTTGTTGCAGCATTAGACTGGTTTCCAGAAGTTCCTGAGAAAGCAGGAAAAACATCCTGCTTGCCCCCCTCACAGAAGCCCACGGATCTGAGCCGGGGTAGAGACCCGTTTTTTGGGTGGGCATCGCACAATCACAGCTGGTCGAATCACCGTGTTGCCTGTCTTTCTGCACTGTGCCATCCAATTATTATCTTCAATTTCCTCAGCCTACTGAGGATCTTCGTTCATCCATGTTTTATAGTAAAGCTTCAGTCTCACTTTTCATAAAAAGAAGCATCCCTTTTTTTATTTAAATTTGATGTAATTTAAGAGAAGGGAAAACAGTGAGCAAAGCTGCCACTCAGTTTACTGAAGAAATGCTTTTTGTAGGTAGCATCATTCAGGAAAGTACTTAATCCCCTTTTTACATAAAAAGTGACATTTTGCACCAAGTGACTAATTTGTGCATATTAAGGATGACATGTTTATAAATAATGGAATTGTCGATAGGTTTGTGCTGAAGTAAGGAAACGTCGAAAGTACTGAGACGTCTAGAAGTAAATTCATTTTTGTAACTGGCATGTAATCAACTTAGCTGTCATTTCAGATAGGAAACTTATTCTCTGGAGCAAATGAAAGATGGAAATCTTGAGATGACAAATTAATGGAATAGCTGTTGTCAGGTTAAAGCTAATAATGTAAAGTAATCACCCTTCATTTCTATATGAAATTATTGCATTATCAGTACAGAGTGGCTTGACAAGTCAGGTCTCTGACAGTTTTAAATTATTTCTAAAGGAGTTGTATCGAGATTCACCACACAGAGCCTGAATTACAGCTTTCACCTATGGTTTGTACATAGTGTTGTTTGAAGAATGGTATTTAAGCTTAGCTTTTTGAAAGTACGACTAGAATACTTAGGATGAAAAAATGGTGTCATCTGAAGTAAACTTTCCTGTGGTTCTCAGGAACCTCTTGGCCAATCCCTTCAACTGCAACTGCCATCTCGCGTGGCTTGGAGACTGGCTAAGGAAGAAACGCATTGTGACGGGGAACCCTCGCTGCCAAAAACCCTACTTCCTCAAAGAGATTCCCATCCAGGATGTGGCCATTCAGGATTTTACATGTGATGATGGTAAGAAAATTAATATTTGCACTTTATATAATCGCAGCTTTCATATGTGTAGCTTCATGATTCCTATACATCCCAAAGCTTTAAATATTTATATGTTAAGTAATTTCATCTGTGCTTCATGCTCAGTTTCCACATCAGTTTAAAAATCTTTCACCCATTTTTGGATGATCAGCAAGCACAAGGCTATTATATATATGTTTTCAGAAGTTTTTCTTGCTTATGTTCAGTACTGTAAATCGTAATTTACAGATAAAATTCAAATTAAATAAATTGATCAAATGTTGTAGTTCAGATGAGAATATTTTCAAATGCTGTTTCTTGAATCAGGCCCTCTTTGAGGTTACTTGATCAAATAACATGACGTTTTGCTTAGTTTGTGATTTCCTGAATGTCAGAATTCCCTGCTTAAAAAAAGGATGGATGTTATCTTGCATCTCTCCCACATGGTTACATTTATCGCATTATTAGTTTGTCAATTTTCAAAGCTGTAACTTTTCTTTGGAGACTCTGTTTGTTTTTAATAATTTGTTAATTTTGAAAATCAACATATATTTTGCTTTTATTATCTTTTATTTTAAGTTCTGTTCTTTATTTAATGATCTTTTTTCCGTATAATAGCATTTTTACCTAGTAAAACTGCATTGTACTAAATAAAGCGTCACTTGAAATGTAAATTCTTGGAACAATGGTTTACAGAGATGACTTAAATTTTTCTCTACCTAGAGATATCATAATGTAGAAATATCATGTTTGCTGATAGGAATTCCAGGTGGGATATTATTGCTAATGCTGAGGTGACATTTGCATCTGTTTGTTTTTATTAACCAGGAAATGATGACAATAGCTGCTCTCCACTGTCCCGCTGTCCTGCAGAATGTACTTGCCTAGACACAGTAGTTCGCTGCAGCAACAAAGGCTTAAAAGCTTTGCCTAAAGGCATCCCAAAAGATGTAACTGAACTGTAAGTGGCACACTTTTTTCCCTTTTATGAAAATCAATGTCATATTTATATTGTCAGGTTCAAGAATGAGAGAAGAGGAAAATGAAGAATTGGATTTAGTGGATCAGTTGAAATTCATTAATATAGTTTTTTATATATATAAATACTTGCACAGATTCTTGAGAAATTTGAGGTTGTTTGAATCAGCAATGCTCTGTAGGTCTCAAAACACTCTAAGAACTGTTACTGAAAAGCTTTAAAAATATGTGCATATAAAATCATAATCACTCTCAGAATTAATATCCCCAACACTGAACTGTCATATAACTGAATGTGGATATTTTATTACAATGGGTTAAATTATGGGCAACAGTGAATCTGATTAATCTATGGTCACTGTTTAAGAAGGAATGAAGAAGTTCAAATACATGAAAAAGCCAAAAGAAAACAATCTATTAATGTGCTTGCATATTTTCACAATAAACATGGTTTTGTGATATTTCAGAAAGTCTGGTTTTAATAGAAAGTCTTACTTTTCATATAAGCAGTCTTATACAGTCTGGGATATTTTATTAATATCTTGATACGGTTTTATATGGGAAAAATGGTAAAGATTGCTTTTTATAGAAAGATATAATTTGAATATGAAGCCAGACAGTGACATTGGTACAAAGAAGAGGTTGCTACCTCACGTTGTTTGAAGATAATAACTGAATAAGCTACTCATAAGGCTAGATGAGACAATTTTTATGCATTATGAAGAGGAAAATATAAACCTAAAAATTGGGTTACTCATCTGGTTTTCATCTTGATCAGATAGGTCATAAGATTGCAAGAAATAGATAGAAGTTATTGACAAGCAAAAAAGTTGAGCCTGTGTTACATATGGCAAGTAGTAAAATTAAATTACTAATGTTTCATAATGACTGATTAATGTAGCGCTTTTTCAGAAGACGTTCTAAGTGTATATCTTAAGTCACTAAAACAGTTTTACTGTTTTACTATTTGGTGTTATATAGAAGATTCTGAAATGTCCACCACTGGTTTGGTGCTTATTAGCATCCAAAAGGCTTTAGTCATTAACAAAGAGAAATTATTAAGAACACAAATTAGCACACAGCTATATAAACCTATAAATAGTTTCATTAGGTTTTGGTGTTGCTTTTTTTTTCTCAAATAGAAGATGACTTAATTAAATATAGTCTGACTGAATAAATACAATTTGACAATGTAAGGGCTTCAGTGCAATGTAAAATTAAGCAGCTAAAGAGAGACACTTTTGCAAGTGCAAGTGGAACCCTGACTGTGACTGAAAACTCATTTGTGTACAATTTTGTATGCTTTAATTAGTGTCTAAGCATGCAATTTAGCATATTTTTCAAAAGGATAATGGAGGTGGTTCCTGTTACCAGTTGCATACTGATTGATTCTTCTTGTTCATTAGCATGCATAACCCTTCCAAGATGTACTCTTCATATGTTTTATAAAATATCTTAATAGTTGCTTCATTTGAACAAGGAGGAATTTTTGTCAGCCAAGTGGATACTTGTAGTACTTCAGTTCTAATGAAGCTAAAGCAATATATCCTAATTTATGTGTCAATAAAATAATTTTCTCAGAATACTTACTCCTTCAAAAAGTTTAAATGTTGTTGGTTTCTTTTTGAATAATTAAGTATATGAGCCTGTGCTCCATTCACCACCATTTAAGTAATGCCATTAAGATAGTCTAAACATAAAACTTTTTAAGACACGTATTTTGGATTTGGCAAGCAGCCCTGAGGAAGGCATCGTCCAGGGATAAAAAAATAACAGAAAGAAAAAGCTTTTTGATTAGATGTAGATAGTTATTTCATGAAGTTTAACTGTGTTTCAGCCCATCCATTTAGTCAAGACAAGTTTCCAAAGATGCTGCAGCATGCTTAAAAACACTGAGCTCAAAATTAGTCTAAGGATGTCCTTACCTCTGAATGCTCTTAACTCAAGTGTGTTCCAGGCATTTGGATAGCTAGAGTATCTTCTTTGTATAGGCATAATGAGGGTGTAGTTTTCACTTGAGTCCCAGGAGACACAAGTAATACCACCGTAATACCACCATCAGCAAGTCATTTGCCCCAGCTGAGAAGCTAAAGACCTTTAATCTTCCTGCCACTATCAGCTCCATTTCAACTTATCAGGTAAATTCAGCACTTCTTACCATCTCTAAATTACTCGCCCTGGTTACGGGAAGAGCCCCTCCACTTGCACTTTGTAATGACTAGCTACACACTGGAAGCTTCTTAGGCAGGGCTTCCTTTGCCTGTAACTCAGGTGCTGACACAGCTTGATGGCTCTGCGCTTGCTAACTCTAAGGATGAACAAATCTGTTACTGAGAATTATGAGTGTGGTAGAAGAGCAAGCAATATAATACAGGAGCTGTAAACCTACAAAGAGGGGAAAAAAAAAATCTAACTTTTCTAGTGAAGGGTAATTGATTACTGTCTTTAGTCCATAACATACTGCATAGAAACAGGCTTGTAGCATGTCACGCCTGATATATCATGAGATATACAGGGAGAAATTAGGGAAGGTGACCTGAACTGCAGACATGACAAATGAATTTGCTGTTAGAGATAGGACCAGCTCTTGCTGTTCCTACTGTGAAGGACTACCTCTGCAATGTCAGGGTGTGTTTCTGTTTACAGTAGCTCAAAATCCACACTTAATGTGACTTGCAGAAGTCAGATTTACTTTTCATCTGTAAGAGTGTGTGAAATGGAGATGATAAAGACCTCATTTTGGAAAGTCTTTAAGAAATAATAGAAAGTACTACATAAGGGTTATTATTACTGTTACTTCATAATATTCATAATATCTGATACAATAGCATTTGGATCTTAGGCTGCAGGTCCTCAGTTGTGTCTCTGGAAATCAAAATTTATAAGCAAGGTTTCTTGTAAAAAGGAAATACTATGTATTCATTTGTTAACTTTACTGTTGGATTCTAAGATTAGTGGATGAAGATGCTACTGTTTACTGAAGAAAAATAATGCTCTGTGTTTTATTTTTCTATTTCAGTTATTTGGATGGAAATCAGTTTACCCTTGTTCCAAAAGAGCTTTCCAACTACAAGCATTTAACACTCATGTAAGTAGTTTTAGAGCAACATTCTCTACTGGAATGAAAAACAAAACAAAACAAAAGACCCTACTGCATTATACCTGGGTTTATGTATAAGAAAAAAAAACATAAAATGTATCATATCTTTTAGCAAATATAATACCAAACCACATTTTATAATGGGGGATATTTTATTCTACTTATCACATCCTACATATAACATACTCAATCAGGTTTTATAAACAGGGCATTTTCATTCCAGTGATCACATCACTAAGTAAGTAAGTAAAAATTATAGATAACCTGAAAAGAGATGTAAGAACTTACAAAATGTGTTAGGGTAGTACAGCATTTTGTTATGCAGCTCCATAAAAGCACTATAATTATTTCATTTACAGAAGAAACGTTGTCATATGCTTCACTCCGTGGTATGCTTCGCATAGGAATAGCACATACAGCTGTTGTAACACTCGAACGTAACCCCTTGTTTCTCCCGCAGTAAATGGTTTGATGACTCAAGAAGAGAGCTTGTCTGAAATGCCTTACTCCCTGCTCTATTGCTGACTCACTCTGTGAGTTGAAGCAAATCACTAGCTGCTCTCAAATTTATTACCTCTACTTAATGAATGATTTGAATATGATTTCTGTACTTCATAAGAGTACAGTGAGACAAACAGGAAGACTGGTGTAAATGGCTGTAATTCCACGGCCTTTGTTAGGACTATGAAAATTTATACCAGCTGAGATTGAACTGTGTAACATTCTGAAAGCAGTTTGTGGTTTCATTATAATCAAACTAAAGAGTGGAAGGGAGTAACAAAATCTCTTAAATTTCTTTTTGACTGGATTTAGAGCTTTGCTGCAAAAATTGGAAATGGTTTGCCATTCAAAAACAAGAACTTGATTTCCTTTATTTACCTCATGCTAGACAAAAGTGGTCACGGTCACAAATTTAGAAAAAACATGTTTCCAAAACATGTTTTGCAAATAACATCAGGAAAACCCTTGCAATAGTCTCAAATGTTTACAGCATAGAACCTATAGGAAATCTTTGTGGATTGTTTAGGAAAGTTATAAAAGACCTATCTTGCAGCACACAGAAAATATAAATGTTGGAACCTCAGTACAAGAAACAAGCATATAGATTGGACTATGTGCAGTAACAGTATCAGTGGAGACTGGATATGCGTCTAGGGATGATGGGGTTAGACTCATAGTGACAAGGCTTCCATCACAGTGATTAGGTACTAATGGTCTGTTTTTGACAGGAACAGACAGAAATCTTATTACTTTACCTCCTAATCAGAAAATACACACAAATAATTTAGCAGACAAATGCAATAGAGTAAATTATGGATGAACAGTAAATAAAATGCAAGTAGGATTAGTATTAACAGTCTCTATTTATGAGACGTGTGGGGCACATTATTGTAATCTCTTCTGAATGTATCCTCGTACTGCTGTTATGATGTTAAGAATGCTCCTCAGCTGTGTTTGGAAAACTTAAACTCTGTGCATAGTTCTTCTGTGGCCCGACAAGGAATTACATAACAGTCTCCTGAGTTCCAGCTTAACAAGAAAAATTGTGTATTTCTAAATTTTTCCTTCTCCTTTGAATAGATTGCTCTATTATACTTGCCTAATATGTTTATTATTATGAGTCAATTGTCTTACATGCATATCTATTCAACAGTACTTTTAAGTTAAAATATCAAGGACCCCTCAGAAACAAATGCTGTATTTCACCACAAAATACAGTAAACAATAGTGAAATAGTCAACATAAAATGAAAACTAAAGCACAATATGAGAATAAAGAACAAGCAGTATTCACATTTAATATAGCTTTGTGAAAGCTTCTTTGAAGCTACTATCTTTGAAGCTACCGGCATAGCACTCCAGCATCCATCACACTTATGCTTAAGATTTTATTCATTAGAATATTAACAACAAGAAAGGTGTTAAGGCATTCTCTATAAGTCTTAGATAGTGTTCTTTATAATAATAGTTCTGGGCTTTGATGTCTTCAGCATATAACTGTTAAGTAGATTATTAGATGGTATTTGCTCAGGTGTCGTTAGGGACATGACTAGAATGATTTCCACTTTGGAACATCACTTTAATTTCTATACTTGGGTTCGTGTAGGATCGCATTATTAACTCAGTAGCATGATGGACATTGCTGTTGTATAAGAATGCATTGCGCTGCTTTGTCATCTGTGTTGAAATGAAAATGCTTTTCATTGATCAAGCTAAACGCTTGCTGGGCTTGTATATGGCATGTGAGAATAAAAATACGTGCTGCTTTACATATTGATACCAATGATGATACTACTTCTACTAATAAAAATAATGTGTCTGTCAGTTTAACTTACAGTGTTTCAAGACTGGGGCAGTCATTTTAAGGTCTGAATTTCTGAATTTATGTTTTATAGAGATTTAAGTAACAACAGAATCAGCACTCTTTCTAATCAGAGCTTCAGCAACATGACTCAGCTGCTCACCTTGTAAGTTTAAAACATGTAACAGTGGCTCTTTGGAAGCATTACAGTGGGGTTTTTTTGTCTTGGAAAGAAAGGGCATTTAATTGATATTAAAGCTTGCTCACTGTGGAGGCTGTAAAATAACTTGTTTCCTAACTAGCTATGTGTGCAAAAGCTGGTTTTGGTCATGCTCTGCATTGTTTAGTGAATGGTTGATATACTTGCTGACAGTATTCTATATATTTTCAGAATTCTTAGCTACAACCGCCTGAGGTGTATCCCTGCACGGACTTTTGATGGCTTGAAATCACTTAGGTTGTTGTAAGTATTATTTTTTAACCATTGCTATTTTCCAGAATTTGTGTTTGTGTACAACAGACAGCAAATCTCTAGGAAGTTACTAGATTTTGAAAGCTATCAGGTATTTCAGAAGTGATAACTACGTAGCCTTAAAAATCTAAGTGGCTTTATTCTGGGCAAGTATACTCTCAAAATGCTGTACAAGAAGTTATATGACCCTGGACAACATTTTATGTACAGACATACACTTTTTTCTTTTCTGCTTTTTAATCTTGGCCGTATTTCTTTTTTGTGTTATGTTCTTCCTTGTTATAATCATTAAAGTCTAATAAAAATGCCATATGCATAAAGTCCTCAGTATATATGAGGAGGTTTTGCAGTTGAATTTTGAACGTTTTTATTCCAACAATAAATTTCTTTCTTTGTTGTTTCTTTTTATATGGGAGAATTTCCAAAACCATTACATCATGGTTTACTATTGAAAATCAGTAAAATTACTTTTTGGTTCCAAGAAAACTTTCCATTTTACCACTAGGAAAAACATAGTTGAAAGGGACAAAGGAAAATAAAGAACAGTCAGTCTAGTTTACAACTTCAGTTTGTCATTAAAAAAAAAAAAATCACAAAACTGCAAAAAATTCTTTCTCAAAGGTCCTCAGTAGAACACATAATTTTTGCCTCCATGTGGGTAGTTTATAACTTTTTAATAGCTTAGTTGGATTAAATGTCTCAAGTATGGCATTATTTAAAGTGCTTGCATAACGTCAGTTATTTTATATAAATATGGATAATTTCAAGAACCATAATTCTGTATGTAACTGAATTCTACATGTAACTGAATGAATTTATAGAAAAGGAGAGATATTTTTGTGGGGGTTTGCTACAGGAGAGATAAAACTAGTCTCGCTATTGATGCTTAATAAGGTCTTTAGTTCTTTAATGTCAAATTAGGGCAACAACCTTAATACTTACGTTAATGAACAGTCAATGCCTGTATTTTCCATGAATCCATGAAGATTTAAAAAAGATGAACATAATTAATGAGAATTTCAGGGAATTGTTGAAAAATTCAGAAGTAGCTTTTCTGCTACCCCTAAATGCAATCAGTACTTTGCAGAAGTGTGCCTAATTTTACCGACCTTTGTTTTTTCAATTTAAAAAGAATCATATTGTTAACATTTCTTATGAAAATTCAGGATGAAAAAAATCAAATGAAAAGTAGGGTAGGCTGACAGAACTTAAAAAAAACCCAACAGCTGACAACACTGAGGAACTTGAAGAAAAAATGTGTAAACCTGATAACTGTTTACCAAAGATGAAATTTGCAAAGTGAACCTACTGATTTTTATGCATATATATCATTCTGTTTATTTTCTTTTTAAGGTCTTTACACGGAAATGATATTTCTGTTGTTCCTGAAGGAGCTTTTAATGATCTTTCAGCATTATCACACCTGTGAGTATTCCAGTAACAACTGGGTTTTTTACATTACGTTTAGCAAATTTCATGTAGTTGAACAAAGACAAAATGCAAAGGCCTGCTCTGGAACAAGCTCATGCTTCGGTACAGTCTGGGGACTGGCCAGAGAGCTAGCAGCTCAGCAGAAAAATCCTGGGCCTCCTGGCGGGCAGCAAATTGAACATGTCTGCCATGTGCCCTTATGGCAATGAAAGCCAAGGGTGCTCTGGGCTGAATTAGGAAGTGAGCAGCTAGGGGACTAAGGTCGCTCCTTTCTGCTTGGCCCTCCTAAGGCCACCCATCTGGAGTTACGTGTTCAGTTTCTCCAGTATAAAGCAGGTATGTATGAACCAGAGCAAATCCAGGATAGGGACAAACAAGATGGGGAGGTGAGTGGATCGTATGAGCTGTGAGGAGAGGCTGAAGGAACTGGGTTTATTTAGCCTGGGGAACGAGATGCCAAGGAGGGACCTAACAGTCTTTAAGCCTCTAAGGGGATTACAGCAATGATGGAGACAAATTTTTCTCAGAGATGCACAGCGAAGAATAAGAGTCAACAGTCATAAGCTGCAACAAGGGAAGTTTGATTGAACATAATGAAAAATTCTTCACTGTGAGCGTGGTTTAGCTTTGGAACAGGTTGCCCAAAGAAGCAGAAGAATCTCCATCCCTGGAGATTTTCAGAGCTCAGCTGGACACAGTCCCAAGCAACCCTGCTCTGAGTTTGAAGTGAGCCCTGCTTTGTGCGGGAGGTGAGACTAGGTGACCTCCGGAGTGCCCTAAATTATTCTGTGATTCTGTGTCAGTATCTATCAAGATGACATTAAATGCATGGCATCTGAGTTCAGAACATCAGTTGAGGCAATACTTTTCCCGGTTTTAATTTTCAGTGAAAACCAAGATTAGAATAAATTACCTATCTGTAAGCCTCATTGTGTTTATGGGTAGTTACTAAACCTTTGCTTGCAATTGAGGAGTAATTTGACTAGTGCCCTTAGATATATCTCTTTTCTGTGTTTCTGAACAGTGGCCATTGTTAAAAAATTAATTATCTGCTTCTAGTTCAGTATTGAACATTTACATTTAATTTGCTATTTCTCAGAAATTTGATGATACTGATTAAGCTTTAAGTCCTTAATAATTCATTCGAATGCAACTATTACACTAGCTTATCTGTATGAAATATCGGTAAATCTTACATAGAATTGATTGTTGTTGTTGTTATTTTTTTTTTCTTAATGGCTACCAGTTACCCTTGCTAACATTCTGATTTTAGCAGAGCAATTGTGTTATCTCAGTTCAGGCTGACATTCATGTTTGCAAGTATGGAGCGGACACATTCTAGGTGTTTCTCCTTGCATGGGAAGTTCCCTGTGGCTAGGTCTGGTTTTTGTTACTGCTCTGAGTCAAGCCTGACTGTATCATTTCTTGTGTTCATCTGGAAGTATGCAGCAATAATTAAGAGCGGGCTTCCTGCTTAGTGTGGCAGAAAAGAGTGTTTCAGCAGTGGTAGTTTCTAGTGCCTTTGCTTGCCAAAGATTTTCTTCTATCTCCAGAATACCCACTGATCCAAAGTTGTGGAACAATCTGAAAAAAATTACTGGAACATCTAGAGAAGGAGGATGTTTTAATACTACCATACGTATATGCACGTATATGTACATGTATGCACGTCAAGATTATCGGTTGAAAGTTCTACAATCATTGTATTTCTTAAAAGGAACATGAGTACATCTTTATAGAACAGCACAATGCTTCTATTCTCCAAACTAACTACGCAACATATCATTGTTCTCATAGAGTATTTATGTTTTCTACCAGAGAAAATAGACACTTAAAAAGCCTTTACAGAAATTAATTCTGAAAATCTCTAACTAAATCGGTTTTTAATTTTAAAAATCAGATTTACTTAAAGAAATGGTTCTGCTTTCAGAATGGGGCAATTCTTATGTAACTATCACAAAGCTAAGATAACGTAGTTTTATTTACTTCTGCAGCAGAAACCTCTTACAGAATTCTGCACATAGCTGTGAGTTCAGTGGGAGATCTCCAAAGAGGAAATAATTAAATTAAATTTGGAAGCTTAGAAACAGCTGGTTTGTACCAGCCTGGGAGCCATAAACTGGAAAGGAAAAATATCAAGGTGGAACTCTGGGGTTGCCTTGGCTGCTTCAGAAGAAATACTTTATTCTTGCTAACTTAATTTCCCGGTATCAGTTTCATTCTGCTCATGCAGCTGATCTTGGCCATTACATACAAACGGTGAAACAGACCTAGTTAGTATTAGCTCTCCAAAGTTCACACATAATACAGCTAAGAATAGCTAGGTTTCTAGACCAGGCTAAAACTTTTGACCTCCATGATTTAAACCCCAAATCCAGACACTTCATGCTCTTACGGTCAATTTGATGGAGGGAGGGCAGATTTGTGGTTTGAAGGGGGTTTTCCAGCCTGTTTGCTGGGTTCTCTTTTTAAAAGCTCCCATTTACAGTTTTATTCCCTTTTGTTTGTCTGTTTTGCATAGGGCTATTGGAGCAAATCCTCTTTATTGTGATTGTAACATGCAGTGGCTATCTGACTGGGTAAAATCAGAATACAAAGAACCCGGTATTGCACGTTGTGCTGGTCCTGGAGAAATGGCAGATAAACTTCTTCTCACAACTCCTTCTAAAAAATTTACTTGCCAAGGTACTGTTGTTTTTTTCTCTTTGAAGTGTCAGTTTTGAATTTTTACAAATAGTTGAGCTGTGAAATAAGAGTACTGTGTCCTCTAAATATATTTATTATAGCAACTTCACTCAGCCTTGTCATCATTCCTCTTCATACTGAGGGATGTAGCCATTGGTTCCATTCAGGAACTGTATTTATTTTAAAGACTTCAATGCCTATTTCTTTTCAAACAGTAGATGGGAAAAAAAAAGTCTTTGTACTTGCATTGCAGTATTCCTCAGTACATGGATGTACATAGGTACTTGGTACTGTTGCAGTCATGAAATACAACTGAAACATCTACACTTCCCTTAGTCAAAGAATGTCCTTTTCCTTCAGACTGTTTACAGTAAAGACTATTAATACATCTGTAATCCTTGCAGTCTCTGATATTTAAGAAGAAAGCATTAAAAAAAGGAAAAAAAAAAGAAAAAAAAAGTAGGTAAAGGGATGAGATTACCTCTATAGAGGTGTCATTCTAAATGTTATATGAGGGTGTTTCTCAGGGTTTCTACCAAGAGTGTTTATCTTCGTGTTGGTACCAATGTTGCTAGCATTCATATCACAACTTCTATTACTGCCTGTTAATTCCTAGGTTCTTTTTCTGAACCTTACCATTTTTTGGTTAAAAAAGTACGTTTTTACTCATATGTGAGAAAGAACTTGGTTCGGTTTACTGTTTAATCTTCCTGTATTCCATCCATTTCTCCCTTCTTAAACATTTTGAAAACACGGAAAATTTCTGCTGTAGCTTCTTTTTTAATGGTCCTGATTTAGAAACAGTGAAATCCCCAATTGGAAAAAAAAAACCCACCACCACCACCACCCCCCAAAAAAAAAACCCAACAAAATGTAGGTGTGCTTATACTTCTAAGCCATTGCTAAGCTTATAGTTATTGCTGAGGCATCAGATAAATATGTCTTAAGTCTTGTAGAAGTAACTTATTCTCACAGTTTAGGTAATCTTCAAGCTATTTTGACTTATTCATCTGCTAATGTATCCTCAAAAGTAAGCTTAATCCCTTTGTAATTTCTTCCTCAAAACTGATGGGACTTTATCGGAGTTTCGCTCATTCAAAGTTGTTCTTTACTGCATGTTCATCCTATTTAGTCTTCTCTCCTTAGGCTTTCTGTCAAAGAACTTTTTTTGTAAACAAAAAGCACTGGAACCCATTTTGTTGCGTGTGATGCCAGTGAATTGTCTCCAAATTCTTCTTGCAGTCTTTCAACAGTACCTCTCTGAGGTCATGCAAGTCAGCGTTCATTGCATATGACACGCATCCTTTGCAAAGTCCCTTAGTCTGGTTTTAAATAGGATGTTTGCTGGCCAATGCGGTCATTTTCTCTACAGGCATCCACTGAACATTATTGCAGATATGCTTTTATTGCACACTGTTGTAGGGATATAGTGAAAGAATATTTGCAAGGACGTGAAGGACTTGTGTGGTTGGTTATTTTCCAGCTCTGTCAAGTTTTAAAAACCCCGTCACACCTGCCTACAATCATTGTTATGTTTCTCTCAGACAATCCATAAAGTATAACTTATGCCCTCTTGCCCATCAGAAAATATCCTTTATATTATTATGCAAGGTAATAACTGTATTTGTTTCACTTCCAAGAGTGGAGATCTGGTATTATGGATACTTTTGAGAGAAAATAATTTTCCTGCCACTGTTCTGTGAAGATGCTTATAATTACAGATTGCAAATCAGCAGCTTTTCAGTGACATGATGGCCCTGTAAGACATTATGTGTCTGTTACTCAAAGATAAGTAGTTTTATCTTCTGCTTAAAAATGAACTGCTGAATAGAAATTAGGAAGATCCTATATTCCTAACAGAACCAAAATTTTACGCTATGAGTGAGAGGACTGGTTTTGAGTATATCTGCTGATGGTCTGCTATTGTGTATATATTTACAGGAAAAGAAGAATGTGTAATTCCCTCTTATCAGTATCTCCGGATTCAATTGAAAGTGAAATGGGTGCTTGAATTTTACTGACATAATGAATAGTTCCCAGTGAAAATGAGCATTTTAAAATGAAGTCTCATCTCAGTTGTGAAGCTCCATAAAATCACCGTACCTTACTCTAATTCTATGAATTCTTTTACTCCAGGAATCCTCCCTTAGTATTTTCTTCTTTCAGTTGTTTTTCCAGGTTTATGGGTGCTTTTTCCTTTTTTATGTGGCCTCTAACAGATTCTCAATCTTTTACTTTTACCCCTTTACCATCCATGCCCTGCTTCTAGAGATTCCAGGGCCTTGTGGTTTTCTGATACCAGGTAAGGTTGTAAGTAGATCTGGAATGGGTGATCTGATTAAGAACGAACCTTCTGACCTTCCTTTTGTGTACCTCAAGCAGACTTCATTCCTAAGACATGCATGTTTACTGTTTGTTTTCCCCTTTGATGAATCTACAGCCGACTCTTCATGCTATATCATTTAACACATTGTATGAACAGTTTTGTTATTTTACAAGTCTGAGTTTGAGGTCTGAAAATTATCTAACTGAAATGATTGTTTCCACTGCATTATACTAAAATCGGTGATTTCATTAGCAGCTTTAGTGTAAGTGACTCATTGTAGATACTGATTTTGAGGCCATATGCAAGAGAGAATAGGAGTTCCTGAGTCATAAAAAGTCAGAGCTTAAAGTTTTTCGTGCAACAAGTTTCTCTAGAAGCTGATTTTGAGAGGGTTTGTGTCATGTTTTTCTTCAAAAATATTAGATAGCTACATGTGTGTATGTTTGTCAATAAAATACAGTTGGTTTTTCACTGTTTACGAAAGAAAGGATTGTTTTCCACTTAGGGCTTACTCGAGAATATGTATGTCTACAATGTAAAAAACTAAACAATAGGTTATGAACCCAATTCTTTTTCATATACAAGTCTTTTAACACATGCAAGCAGAAAAAGGAAAGGAACAGTATAGTGCAAATGAAAATAGGTTCCAGAACTGCCTTTCCATTAGGCTTCAGTAAAAATATCTGAAACATTTCCATTTTTTGATCTTACAACTGAAGAATGATAAAGCAAAATGTTAATTTTTATTGGATATTACATATATAATAGTTCAAAATAAACACAGCTCAAAATCAGATACAGTGTTGTTTACTATTGTGTTGAGAC
Source organism: Steatornis caripensis (assembly GCA_013398225.1). Taxonomy (NCBI): domain Eukaryota; kingdom Metazoa; phylum Chordata; class Aves; order Caprimulgiformes; family Steatornithidae; genus Steatornis; species Steatornis caripensis. The sequence goes on from VZSC01013943.1 coordinate 175,137, forward strand.
TTAGGTTCCCATTTTCTGGCTCTGTTTCGGAAGTGAGCTTTAGATTGCTAATCCGTTTAGGAAAATAGCCTTAGTTACTGAATGTTTTTTAATTCATGCCAAATAATTAGCATTTTATTGCATAAGAAGTAAAAAAGAGGATATGATGTTCAGAATAAACAGTTGAGGCAAGGAAGCATAGGCTTCCAGGCCACAGCATAGTGTTACAATTTTATTTCTTTTTAGTACGTGCCCTATTTTTTTCACAGAATGTCTTGATGTGTACTCTAGCAATAATCAGCAAAAGCCTAGTGTACACAGGCAGGACTTTCTAGATGTTAATTCTGTGGTGTGTGTTTCAACTCTTCTACCTCTGATGTTTGCTGGTCTAACAGAAACTTTAATCAGGTATAGATTTCTCTTTCAAAACAAGGTAATGAAGACAAGAATAGTCAATGATCCATATAGATTGTGGCTTTGGCAATAAAAATCTTATCACAGATTACCATGTTCATCTCTTTGGATTTGCTGGCAAGCTGTGACACAGAAGGATACCAGCAACTGCAGATTTAAAAAAAAAAAAAAAAAAAATCAATCTCTCCCTGTCTAACACCCCCTACTGAATCCTTATAATCACATGGCTTCCTTCCATGCCAGCTCCTTTACAGTGTCTTATCTGAGATTAATTTTGCAAAGAAAAATAAAGAAAGAAAGTTAAGAAATCCCAGTTTAAAAAAGACCCATATCTCAGTAACAGTCCCCTGTTAGGTTGGAAAACTTTGCAGTCTGGCTCATTTCGACTAAAACCTGTTACGAAGCAATCAGGCGGTTCCACCAGTAGGTCTCAGGAGTTTAGGGTTTGTGGTAGAAGAAATCACTAGTTATTCCTTAAAGTGTACAAATCACCTGTGGATAACTAAAGGATTTTTTGATAGGTGAAATCTGAAATTAAGCTGGAGGCAGTAATGTCATCAAGCAATATAAAGCTGGAGATAGTATGTTCATTCTCATATAGGCATTTGGCCAAGTCAATCCTGTTTTCTCTTACAGTAATCAATCTTGTGTCTATCACAAAGTGTATGAAAATGAATCATTTTTATACACAAGTGATTTCTAATTTTTGACAAATCATCAGTAATTTCTTTGGTTGTTTGACGAAAAAAAAAATTAGAATTGTTGGTTCATTCACCATGAAAAGGCTGTATTAAAACTGTAAAAAAAGAGAAAAATAAATAAATATCTAAAAAATATTTATACAATAGCGATAAGATTTATGTAGGCCCAAGCTCTAAGTCTGGCTTCTGAAATTTCAGACTTTGTCAATATGCATTTCTGAATTCTGTCATTATAATCATCAATATAAGAAACTAGTCTGCAAGCATGGATTGCAGCCCTCATTTGCACATAGATTCATGGTACAGTTTCCGGTACTTCCGGGCTCAACTAATGCAGTAATGCACAGAACTGTGGCTGACTCCATAAGGGAGCAAGGCGAAATATAGAGCTATTTACGGTGAGATAGCTTGGACAATGCAATTTACGTTACATTTCACAGATGCTCAACCAATTTACAGGTAATTTTACTGGTTCATTTTGCCATTTCTATGATCCTGCAGATAAAAAATAAATTAAAACAAAAATACATTAGAAATAGTGTTCTCAGTAACACCATCAAGGGTGGGATTGCAAACTGTGATAGTCCTTTTTCTTACAAGCAATTTTTACTCCCTATAGAGATAAAGGCTGAAATTCTATTCTTCATTTTGTTAACGCAAAGGGAAGGTAGTTATCATGGATCAGAACTGTACAGATTTCAGAGAATGGGGATATGGGAATCACTTTGGGGTCAGCTTCGTTTTTTAAAAAAAAAGTAATAATTAAACAAGAAGTCCAACCTCAAATTTATTTGGTCATGTCAAAAGAATTAAGAACAGTCCAGCATTCCATCCATATAGAAACACAACAAAGACTAAAATATATATTTCATTTAGAATCTAAAGCAGCGTGGCAGTTAGTTCCTCTCTAATATATATCAATAGTTTCTTGTTTCTGACTATCGAATTTGTATTTTTAAGGGCCTGTGGATGTTAATATTCTTGCTAAGTGTAACCCCTGTTTATCAAATCCATGTAAAAATGATGGAACCTGCAACAATGATCCAGTTGACTTCTATAGATGTACTTGCCCATATGGTTTCAAGGTAGGTACTGAATGAAGAGGGAAAAGCTTACTGCAGTGTAAGCTTCTCCTTAACAACCTCTAAGTTTCGTTTGGCTCCCTTCCACTAGTGTTTGTATTTTCTTCTTAAATTATAATTGTTGTTCCCTGCATAGGGTCAAGACTGTGATATTCCCATTCATGCTTGCATTAGTAACCCGTGCCACCATGGCGGAACTTGTCATTTGAAAGAAGGAGAAAAAGACGGTTTCTGGTAGGTTGTTTTTAATTGTAATAACAGGATGGAAAACTACTCAGTTTTATGTGCTGAATTATTTTGGTGTTAATTTCTGGGTTCTCTGTGTTTGCAGGTAAGTGCACCACAAAGGCATGTTTTCAGTGCTTCTGAAGTTTTCAGAACATGTCTCTGTCCTTGGAAAGCTTCTAAAGCTTTGAAACTGTTAAAAACAAGAACAAATGATTGTGATTAGTCGAGGCATATCAGGTCAAGACAACATAGTATTGACTCCATTATGCTAATTAATAGCTAGCTAGATCCCTGCTGAAAAAAATCTCACAATTTATCTGTCATGTGTATTACTTCAACAGACAGCATGTAAATGATAAAATGTAAATCCCAGTGCAACAGAAAATTAATGATTCATTTGAAACTCACTATGCCAGCAGATAAACATGCTGTGAGCATTTTTAATCTTGAGTTATTTAATCACACAGTACAATTACTCCAGATGTACTTCATGAATTATGAAATAAAGTTCTTTAGCATTCTTATGTGAAATTATTAGCCATTTAATAATCTACCCCTCAAGCTTGTTAGAAATGACACTTGAAAAAGATACAATTCATTATCCTGCAATTCATTATGACATTATTCTTATTTTTTTAATCCAAATTGTGCCCAAAGATTAAATAGTTTTCTGTTAAAAATTAAGCATATACGTCTTAATACTGTGCTTCTAGAATTTAAAGTGACAGTCATGTCTCAGAATTTGACGTTTTTCATGTATTTGTTTAAACACTACATATTTTGAAAATCAAAGCAATCTTATAATCAAAGCTGCAGAAATTATAGATGGTGTATATTGCATGAAGAAGTATGCTTGTCATGTTTGAGTGGTCTTTTACACTTACTATCTATTTTGATGTATTTGTTTTGTATAAACATATGTAAAAGAAAAAAATTACTGCTTTCAAGGGTTTATACAGGCTTTGTTTTTATACAGTAATGCATGTATTGTGCATGGAATGTTAAACAGAGCTTCTTATTGTACATTTAACTGAATGATAGTGGAATCCTACTGTTACAAGCAAATGTCTGATTCCACAGTCTTTTTCATGTGTTTATCTTAAAAAAAAAAAAAAAAGAATCAGTTTCCATAAGAAATATAATCTAATCTTACAATAAAAAGGTAGCATTCATTTCAGAAAGAATGTTCAGTGATTTAAGAACCTACTTAAACTAAAGATTAAGGCACAAATTTAGAACCTTTTTTTCTATAATTTAAAATACAAACAATAAATGTTTATTGTCTAGTGGTTTACATTATATCAACCATGTTCCTTTCTGGGATAGTGATTATGAATTATTGTACCTCCTAATTACAGAACTTCTTGTCTGGTCTTCCCAGCTAAAATGTCCATGTGGTTAGTTTTGTTTTCTGTATTGCAGGTGCACTTGTGCAGATGGATTTGAAGGTGAAAACTGTGAAGTAAATGTTGATGACTGTGAAGACAATGACTGTGAGAATAATTCTACTTGCGTTGATGGAATTAATAACTATACTTGCCTTTGCCCACCTGAATATACAGGTAGGAGTATAAGAGAAAGTACAGGTAATTGAAGAATTCCTAGCTGAACGGTAATATTTTTTAGTTTGTAGGTACATTAGTAGTTACTCTACAATTGACTTAAAGCCAGGTTTCTATCAGTTGGCAGCCAGGCCAAAGCATTCCTCTCTTTGGGACAGCAGGTCTCTTGCTTGCTGTCACCATCTCTGTGGGAACGGAGGACAGTTAGAATAGCAACACTGGAGAACAAGAAGTAGGATCTGTTGTTTACATTGACCTATTTTATAGTTTTTTCTAAACTAGGAGAGCACAGAGCTTAAATTTGGAAAACCATTATTTGAAATGCGTAAAAAAGAAGTGTAAAATCCACCATAACTTGGGAATTAATTCTACTCAGTCATCCTATATCCCAGTCCTATTGCCTGCCTGATTAGTTTTTAACTATCCTCAGGGAGCACTAAATCTGAGCTCTGGAAAACTGGGAGGAGATGTGAACTTCTGAACTAATTTAATTTATTGAAAACATAGCTAGCTCCTTTTTAATCCAGTCTATTTCCATCATTAGTTTTACAATGTATTGAATTGCTCAAATGTTTCAGGATATTCAGATTCAAAGTCAATATCTATATCTTGGAAACCCACAGTGAGTGAAGATGATAAAACACAGATATAAGAAGTACAACATCATAATCTAATATATGTATTCATCCAGTACTTATGCAGGGTAAATCCTTGGCAGAAATTTCCCCATATAGCATAAGCTACAATACCTACAGCAATACAGGTTGAAAGTATAAGTAGCAGAATAAGGTATTTAATAATAAGAGGATGATCCACATCTGGAAGAACAAACACGATCTTCTGCTTAGACAAAATACTGTTTTGCCAAGTACTGTTACCTTAATACCTAAGAGCAATTCACAATTCAAGCCTTAGAAACAAATAATAGGTAATAGCATCACCAAGTAGAGACAGGTGTTTGCTATTTCTCCTATAACTCTATTTCAGCTATATGTGAGTCAAGCTTCAGCTCCTCTGGGATCAGTTGCTATCTCCTTTAAAAATGTGATCAGATAGTCTACTGTATAGGCTGGAAGAAAGCAAACCAAAGTCACATCAGTTCAGTATTCCTGCTAAGAGGTTTCATATGTCTGCTGGATAGTAGACAATTCATTTGCTGGGCATTCCTTTTCTGCAGATTTGCAGGTGTTTTTACCTGTGTTGTTAATTTCTTAATTTTCGCCATTGCTCTAGATGCATTTAATTGCTCAAGTCAATAGCTTGCTGTTCACAGTTTGCCATGGGAAGGACTGTTTCGTATTAAATATCCATGGAGTGGTTACAAAGGCTTGTTTATATGTGCTAGTCTAAAACTTTGATAAAGTGTGCCTGTTGCTTTTCTGCAGTATCGTAACTGAAATACACATTTTACATTTACAATTGAAACAGCAATTGTAGCATTTCTCCATACATCTATAAGGTTAGAGCAAAAACAGCATACACATTGGTAACATTTTTGTGTTTGTATTGCAGTTGTGCTTCCTCAGTCAAAATACAAGAAAGTGTATTTTTTTAATTTGATTCATAATTCTAAAAGGAAAATACTGTGAGTTTACAATGCAATTGGTTTTGTTTGCTAACTGAAATGCTTTCAGAAAAAGAGATTTGCTTTTACAGATGCAATGCCTACTCATAATAGCTACTGAAGTCAGTAGGTCATGTGACTAGGTGAGAATCTTCTCATCAGCTCTAAAATAAATCAAAACAATCTACTTGTAATCAGTAAGTTTAGCTGTTCTGTTTGTTAAAAAATGTTGAGAATTTACACTATCTGATCAGATTTTTTCCAACACCTTACCAAAAATAAAGACCCATGTGTTTTTTTAAATATACAACGCAAGAGACTCAACTCATTTTATAGACAAGTTGGGCAAAGATTGTAGCAAAAGTTCAGGTTTTTCATTCCACAGGATATGGTACAGAATTCTACAATATACTATGTATCTTACCAAGCATCTGAGGGTAGGACACAATGTGTGAGGTCCTGACTCATTTTTGAGATTAATTGTGAAGAGAAAATATAAAACATTGAGTAGTCGTCACATCTGTCATGCTATACCTTGCATAATAATGAAGTAACTTTCAGTGTTAAGAATTAGACTGACAGGAAGTAGTCTGGACACATCAAGATCTAGAAATGGTAGTATTCAAAATACAAAGTAATCTTACAGTTGCCTCAAGTGTATATAAGGTAGCAATTTATTTACAGGATATTGTTTTTCTCTGGCCTATAGCCTGATTTGAAAGATAAGTAACAGAATCCTTGTCTAGTATGGATACAGTGATTTTCATAAGAAATTTTGTAAACGTTTGGATTTTGGTATCTCTTCTAACAGGTCAAAGTCAGATATGCATATTGCTAATGTGTTTTTTTATGAAAGGTATTTTTCACTAAATGAATTCATGTACTAGCTGGGCAAAGTAGGTTAACAGGCTATATATTCAATACCTGAAAAGATTTTTAAATTCAAAGATACTTTTCTCTAGCTCAGAAAGTCCCTGAACTGTAAGTCGCTGGAGACTGGGACAGTATACATACCAGGGAAATACCCCTGTAGGCTTGTCCCGTTCTCTTTTAATTCTGCTGGCAATACTTCAGATTGTCTGTGTTTGAGATGTTACAGCATATATCTACTGAATGTGGAAGAATATTTTTCTGGGTGAATGGTTACCTGCAAATACACTTTATGTTTCAGTAGCACAGTATAAGGAAGAAGTCAGCTGAAACCTGCTGGTATGAAATGTAAATCATACTTCTTCAAAGCTTTATTTTCGTGTGAAGGGCTTGTTAGAATCTTAAATTAACTGTGAAAATACATACAAAAACTGCGAAAAATGTCGTAAAGAATGTTGCAGTGCAAAACCAGTCACTTTTAGACTTTTCTAACAATCCCTTGAAAATTAGCACTTCTCAAGTATGCAGTGTTGATTTAAAAAAAAAATTTAAAAAGCTTATTATTTCATTGCCTAAGAATCAGAAATCCATTTTTCTCTGCCTCAGTTTAGTTTTACAATTACCTCCACAGTTACAAGTTGAAAGAAAAGAATGGTATTTGCACTATACTATGAGCTTTCTTAAGATCGCAGACTGTAACTCTGAAACAACAGTAAGCAAATGGAATCAGCGGACATTCAGAGTGTCTGATGAAACCTCAAGAAATAAAACATTTAAAATACCTCACTATGTCCTGCACCCTTTAACCTCGCTATTCTCTTAACATTATCATCTCCTTTATTTTAATCTCAATCTAGTAAACTTCAGGTCATTTTATGTACATTCTATAGATTACAGATAATTCTTTCTCTTGCTCATTACCATCAGTCATTAGATCACAGATCTAACTGATCCAGAAGTAAAACCTTTCTTATGCCACCAGTGGCATGTACTTCTTACCTTTTCTGTTTGTTTTGCTCTGCTGTAGGTGAGACTCTGAAGCTTGCTTCATTTTGCTATATCAACCTCTCTGCTGCTATAGTTGTGCATTAGCTTAATGTGCTATGTTGTTGTATTACAATGTAAAAAGTCTCTTGTCTCTTCTGTCTTTGTCACTGCAAGCTGCTAATCTGAATGAAGTGGAAAAAGGTCAGTTGTCTTTTAAGCCTATTTTCACTTACTTTGGTTTCTTTCCTTTCCTTTCCTTAAAGGTGCATGGATTTCAGTTCTTACAAATGATCAAATAAATTGTATATAGATAGAATTTTGAAAGCTCACTACTGCAAATCCTCAAAGTAGGCACTTGGCTCTTGCTGTGAATACATGTCAGAAGAATGTCATTGAAGATGCAGATCACTGTGCAGGAGTACTTTAATACTACCTTCATTGCCTTTTTTCAGATGTATTAAGAATTTGTGCAGCCACTGACAAAAAAGTTTACATGGTGATCTTCTGAAATCCTTACTCTCATCACCTTAAAGACATACCTTGGTTCCGTTCTAATGTATTCTCTGGTTTATAGCACTGTTTTGCTTTAATTTCTTTGTTAAGTTATGGTACTAGAAAATATGCTGGAGTATAAAATGGCAATCTTCTTGCTCATCATTTCTGTGGCCTTTTATTGCTGTAAATATCTATAGAATCTGAAATGACCACATTAAGCTAAGGCTATGGTATAAGGAAGGTAATAGTGGAGGGATTTATGACACTAACTTTGGGTGTTCCTGATTTTTAATTTTTTTTTAAGTTTCTGCCTAACACCTATCTCACTAACAGAGATAAACCATCTTCTGTACAATCTGATCATCTATACAATCTGAGAACTAACACAATCATGACAACATATTTATGAAGTCACATATTTAATTTTAAAAGCAAATTAATCATCTTGTAGTGTATTTGCCATTAATTTGATTTGATTAATATATTGTGCAGTCTATAAAGCAATATAATATTTCACTAGTAATAAAAATATTTTCATTATCCATGAAATAGCATGTTGAGCAAGGCTGCAGTTATACCACCTATGCTGATTAATTTAGACATCTGATGAATAATACTTACAACTTAAACTCAGAGTGTAAATTCTCTCTCTAACTGATGGAGAGAACAAGACATTTCCAGAAAGTTATTCCATCCACAGGTGTTCCATGCTTAAAGCTGCATTCCATTTAGACACGTTGCCATGTTTGTATTTTATTATTACTTACCTGGACAGCAAAGATAGCCTCCTGTTCTTCTTTCCCCTTGTCACTTCCTATGTTATTTTTTCTGTATTGTTCTGTTGCTATCCCAGTATGAAACTGGTTGATTTTATAAAAGAGTGCTTGTCACTAGAAAAAGTAGAAAAAGTGCAAGCTCGGTATAAATACATAAAAAAGTTGAGTTCTTTGTTGTTCTTATTTTAATTTTTTTTTTTTTTTAAATGAGCAGATTACGGTAACTAGTTGAACATCCATGATTCATGGATAAAATTTTGCTTTGCCACTGATTTGAAGTAGTATAAATTACAGAATGTTAGGCTTTATTTCCAGAAATTAAAAGAAAAAATTAATTTCTATGTTCATGAAAAATAGCTTTTCATGTGGAATTTAAAGGGAAGATGCTACAATGAAGAGACTCAAGTCTCCATTTCAAGTTGAAGCAGCTGTTACCTGAGTATAATTAGTCTTGCTGATAATGTCTTTAAATGTGATTAAAGGTAGAAAGGCAATGAATCCTAAACAGAACTGTAGTCACTGTAAATGTGTTACACAAGTGTGAACTATAACATACTAAAATTACCGATTATATCAAGGACAGATTTCTCACAAACAAATTATCAAACACCTAGGGGATATGAACTAAGTTCAGCACGGAATTAAGCAGATGTGTATGTGACACATCCTTGTATTAGCTTGCCAGCTGAACATGAAAGTTATTATTGGTATATAAGTTGCTTGGGGGTTTAGTCAGTTTTATCATGCCAGACATCTTTTTAGTTGTGACAGTAGTAGGAAAAAAAAGGGGATAATTTTAAGTAATCATCTCAGTTTAGGCAAACCCTAGACATAGATATATATATTTACATGTTTCCAAACTTCATTACATGGCCTTCTTGCTGCTACAATAAAGGAGTTACTACTTTCAGTTCACTTAGTAATCAAATAAGTACCTGTCTAAAATTTAAGCATGCAAGTAATCAAATGCAAATCATGTCATATCAAACTTGATAAAAAGTTAAATTATTTCATTAAATCAGGATCATAATCCTCATTCTTGTAAGAAGTAAGCATAAATTGCAACTTCTTAGAACAGATACCTTTACTACTCTTGCTTTTCATGACTCTTTGTAAAATTTTCTGTTTCATCTAGCTTAATATACTTCAAATTACTATTCTATGTCAAAAGCTTGAGTATTAAAGTAATTTTACTGGGTTTTCATAAATGGGGAATATACATGATATCCCTGGCAAGCTGAGCTACCTACTGCTAGTTTGATCACTGCCATTACTGATTGTGGTCTATGAACCATCCTGTTGTTTTCCTTAATTGTCTTAAAGCTTACCTGCCTTAAAGTTACTACTTTTTGTTGTTGCCAAACAGCAAATGTAAAACAACTAGAAATGTTAAATAAGCCCCATCTGACACTGAGATCCACAAGCATGATGCATAGATTAACAGTTAAGCAATGGTGAAAGACAGGAACAGTCCACCAATGAATCAGACCTAGAATTTGACTTTAAAATTAAATTCCAAAAAAATGCTTGGATTTCTGCTTATAAACTGCATCTGCTGTGACTGTGATTTTTTTTTAATTGTAAGCAACTTTGTCCCTCATATAGTAGATATTTTTATTTGTATTTTCTGAATAATGAGCTCAAGACTTTAAATAATTTATATTGTCTATTGTTCATCAAACTCAAGACTTCATTAAAATGCAGCACTTTTCTCTATATATAGTTTGTTAAATGGCACTGACATTTTCCAATCACTCCTACGCTCTATTGACTATTTGAATCAGGAGTAATTAAACAGAGACCTCCAGTCAAAGACTCAGATAATAATACCTAACTGATAAAACATACTGCAGAAGTTGACTCAATATATCACAAGCAAGCTCAGAAGCTGGAATGGACATATATGTACGCATATAAAGTCCTGCTATTCTAGAAGTACCAGTTACCAGTAAGTCTGTAACAAATATTTGTTATTTTAGCTTTGGAACAAGTCTTCTAGCAAAAACCCGATTTTGATAATTAAAATTGACCATTCTTTCTTTTCCATTCTGTCTCTAGTTTTTATTATAATGCTGTACTCAGCTTTGCTAACATGCTAGTGATGTTAAGCTTGTTTCTTCAGTAAGCTTGCCTGTAACTAGCAATCTGCTACTATATTTAGAAGCCCATGCTCATTGGTGTTAGAGCTCTCCTCTTCATTCAGAAATGTAGTGGCTGACATTGCTTTATTTGACTGTATTTTGAATTTACTGCCCAATTATTCAAAATAACAATGATGTAAATCCTTTTTCACCTCATTGCATTGTTCCTCATTATCTGTTGTGCTACATGTCTTTATACATTGGGAAATCCAGAGTTAAGTTTTTCTGTGATGTATAATCTCATAACGTCATAAGCGTGAATTAACATATACAGAGGAAACACAAACTGACCCGTGAATCTGGCAAACTTACAACTTTGGTTAGATCATCAAGGATTACACACAATTCATCATCAGTATTTAGTAGTGTTGTCTGGCTGTCTAAGTCTGCATCATCCTCTATATGTAGCTGCAAAATCTCAGTAAATATTCTAGTCTTGACCTTGGAGGGTTGTGTTCATTCGGACTGTGCCGACCATGCAGAGTTCTGCTGGTTGCAGTGCTACTCCATACAAAAATCCAGACTCCCTATATCAATTAAGCAAGATGTCTTATGAAAAGAGTTATTGCTAGTTCTAATGAAACTTTGGAAGTTTTTCATAGGATTTTTGACACTTTATCCACTGCTTATTTTTAAACAAACTAGTCTGTTGCTTATTTTCCTACATACAGAAATGTTCCCATCTTTCAAAAACATAATTACTTCGCCAAGCTCTTACAGAAGCCTCAGTTACAACATTATTAGATTAATAAAAGGATGTACGCACACTTGGTGTCAAGCGTCCTTGAACTCAGACATTTGTTTCACAATCTTTTTTCATTATTTTGAAGTACGGTTTTTAAAACATTGTATTATGCTTCCCAAGTCAGGGAACTCTGTAACATTTCCTTCCAGTAAAGCAAAGGAGCCTAACTTGCTAAATCTGATATTTCCTTCAATGAGTGTTTCTTTTTCATCACTATCTTTTCATTTCAACAGAATTACTTTCACCCCTTCACCATGTCTCAGTTGAATTCTGAATAACACATTGGTTATTCAGTATGCTAAAACAAATGCTGCTTTACCAGGGCAATGTTCTTCAGTGGTTCAGATTCCATGTCACGTGGTTTTACTTACCTTTTCTATTAGCTTTCTCACAAACAGTTGTATTTTGGCTAAACAGTACAAATGAAGACATCTCACTTGAGTTATTTTGATTTTTATATTTTCTGGTATTTATGTTTTCATTCAGAAACTCGGTATCTGATGTACGTATTTTGGATTCCATCTTGAATTTTTCTTGTTTTTCTTTTTACTGATCCTGTGTGCAAGTCTGTCATGAAGTCTACTCTCTCTTTATAATGGAAGTTTGTACCTTATGTAAAACTGAATTTTTTGTTCGTAGGGTTTTTTACATTATTATTTCACTACATGGGCCACCACGTTTACCATGTCCTTTCCTTGGTTCCTGTTTCCTTCCCTAGGCTAGTTGCTAATGGACCGTTTAACTGAAAGCTCCCTCCAGCGGTATGATTCTGACTTAGTTCACAGTGCATACACTTTGCAAATGCAGGGGGAAACTTTCCTTTTATGCTGTCACAGCACAAAAAGTCCTGTCTTTTAAAGACAAGTGGGTTTTTCAATCATTGTTTCTCTTCTTTTTCAGTCCATGCACGTTTCTGCAGAGTACTCAGGTCAAAGTCTGACCGTAATCGCAAAAATACCTGATGATGTTTGCAAGCCATTTGGCTGCAGTAGGCCTGGTAGTGTAACGTTGGTCTTATGATTTGAAGTGGACATTTTTCAAAACTGTAAGCCTGTTTCAAACTTCCAGTTTGACCCTCAATCTCTATGCAGAATTCACAGCTAGGATCTTGGGAATGAAGACTTTTCAAGTGCCCCTGAGTGTTCACGAGGTGATTCAGCTTTCAGTGTAGTTCAGAACATATTAGGGCCATCAGCCTATGACCACAGTGTGCTCTAAGAAATCATATGTTTTATAAGTACCTGGATGGGGAGTGGGGAAAAACTTTTAAAAATGGACAGGCTTAGACACTACTCAATAAAGCTGTTTACCATACAAGAAATTTCAGAGGTCCGTGCCAATAATAATCTAGGCCATGGCCCAATTACTATCCTGTGGCAAAATCAATGCTTGTTCAGTGAAGTTTACAGCAGTGGTGAGATTGCTTGCTGCTATTATGCCAGTCCTAATTTGCCTTTTTCTAAGTGTTTTGGGGGTTTTCCACTGAACTCTTTCTGTGATTCTGACTAAAGACAGCAAACCTCCAGCCCTACTTGAAAGATAGGCTCAATATGTCACTTTCAGAAGGTTTCAAACCTGAGAATTAATAATCTTGGGAATGTTTAGAGGTGTTTTTGTCCAAGTCTTGTAAGTACTGAACAGCCATATTTTTATTATTTGTAATTGGAGTGTCATATATTTTGCAGTTCTACATGTAATTTAATATAGAATATATGCCATAATAAGATACTTGTGTGTGTGTGTGTATATATGCATATATACACATATATGTAGGCACATACATACATTTTTAAGCCAAAGGAATGTGTATAATCTAGGTTAAAAAAAACCAGTGATTTTTGCTTATTCCACTCCATGATCCTGAAAATCTGAATTCTCTGCTCCCATATTTATATCTCACTCTTAAATGTTGCTGGCCTTTAAACGGATTTCAACTATTACAAGTTCTGTAAATGGACTAAATGCTATGTGAAGAATTACGTCCTCTTATATATGTATTTGAACAAAACCCTTTGAAAAGAGAAAGGGATCTGGTTTTTGTTCAATATATTGTGGGATGCAAAGAATCCCTGGTATTTCAGGATTCTTTCTTTGTGCACTGACTTAGTCATAACAGTTGCACATTTCCAGACTAATAAGTCCATTGAGAGTTTGAAGAGGCTTTGAGGATAGAACTAAAATCCTTTGTATTAGTTGTCTTCAGCAGCCTGCATTTGATCTTCACGCGGTTTCCTGCATATATTGACTAAGTCACATTGTTACTGACAGTTTTCCTGAGGACTTTTTAAGTAGCCTGTGCTTGAAGGCCATTTTCTTGTGTTAACTAAAAGCTTTAGTTTTGTAGGGAAAATGCACTACTTGCAAATTGTTAATGTGCTATCATTTTTTTAATTTTTTTTTTTTTAAATCTTTGTGTAGAAGCAATCTGGATCTGTTGGATGGCTGCAAAGTACTTGTCTAGCTGGTTTTAGCTTCTCCTCTCATTTTTGAAGATATAAAGGTCCCATGCCTTATCACACTTAGCATGCATGTTTCAGATGTGGGTTTTTTCCAGCAGAACCATCTTTGGCTATGGTTGGGTTTGGCCGTTTTGATCTGTCCTTGTTTTAATGTAGAGTGTTCCTCAACTCTTTTAAGTTTTTGTTTATTTGTCCATCATTTGAAATAAGTTCTACATACGCTAAGAGTTAAGTTCTGGAAGTAATGTCTCAAGTCCTGGGCAGTCAGTATTCATATTCACAATACACAATTTTAAACGTTAGTATGTGAGTGCACATACTGTAGAAAGGACAAATTTCTCTGTTACTCATTGTTGAAATTGATCTGTTGAACCTTTAAAAAAAAAAAAACAAAAAAACCAAAAAAAGACAAATACACCTTTAACCATCTACTGTTGCTTTCAGTTTATTATGATGTGTACTTCTATAATTCCAGAGAAGCCTGTATAAGCAAGAAAGCAGCTTCTGTGTGGCGCTAGGCACATGGCAAGGAGCAGTGTAAAATGTCAGAACCCTTATTGCTTAATGCCAGTAGTAGCTGATGAGCTGATACACATAGACACACACCTGCGTATGTGTTCTGGAAGATATCTTCATTCATATTCTCACTCCAATTCCTATTCCTTTTTCCCTTTTTCCAATCTACCTGTTCCTGATTCTACCCAAACTGTGTCCCTAAATGGTCTGTCATTCTTTCCCCACACCGTATTCATGGTGGTGCTGTCCTTATCCTCAGTACTGTGTTAACAGTTACAGGAAAGAGGTGAAGCCATTATATGCTATTTTAATATCAGGCTGATGTCCAGCAGATAGATACTCATTCTTCAACTACCTACACTGCAGGCCACTACCACACTCAGATAACTAAAACTGAGGGCTACCAAATATTGTGCCTCTTTGAAGGAAAGTTTGGCTTAAGCAGTGAAAGTATCTGCTCTTCCACTGCCACCTTCTGCTATTTTCTTCCATGTTTTGGTGTATAGTTCTACATCTCTTTGTTCACTAGCTCATCTTTTATTACTTGACAAATGACAAGGGGGAAACCTACTCCTTCCATAGTTTTAGGGCCTGATAGACCTGTGAGTCCCTAAGTTCAGCACAGGGTTTATACCTGTTGATTATACATATATTCTGCAAGAAGTATATCTATCTTACAAACCAGTGATAAACTTTGCAAGTGCAGTATACATCGTATCTTCTGATTAGATAGCCAGGGAACAAGACTGTTGATGTGTTTACACACGTGTGTTTCCTTGTCATAAAGCTGCAAATTAAATAATATTTTTATCATATTAAAATATTTTCTAGATTATACAGACCACGTTGGAAATTAGACCCACTGTTAGGCTTCTAGCAGCAGGGAAGGGTAGACATTTGACATAGATTTGTTTTTTTTTTCTTTTCAGAGAACAGATTATAGATAATTATGGTACATTAACAAATGCAAAAACTGGAAAGTCACATTTAAGAAAAAGTAGGAAGCAAGTTTTCATTTTGGGATAATTGGAATTGTATTGACATGCAGTGATATTAACAGGGTTTTTTCAGGTAATAGATTACTTATAGCGCAAATCTGGGTATTCCTCTATGCAATAAGCTTAGAAATAAATAAGAGAAAAGCATATTGATGGCTCGTTCATCTTGGTGAGAAGAAATTCAATCACTAGTGGTTTATTATATAGCAGAGCTAGATAAATATTATAAACAAAAATTTTTTTTTTCATAAAATTATCATTTAATCCATGGATAGATGATGGACATTGAGCTATTTTTTATAACGGAGATGTCAGAAAGATTAGTATTTATTGTTATTATTTATTTGTTTGTTTATATTTATTATAAAGGCAGTATTTATTATATCATTAACTATGCATTTTTCAGTTTAACAAATTTGTAGCTGTTACTTTTAAAATAGTAGCAGCTACTTTTCAGGTCACTGTCATATTTTCACTGAATTAACAGCATACATTATATTTCAGGTGAGCTCTGTGAGGAGAAACTAGATTTCTGTGCTCAAAACCTGAATCCTTGCCAGCATGACTCGAAGTGTATCTTGACACCCAAAGGATATAAGTAAGTCTAAAATACTGTCACAGTCCAACTGAGTCTAAATTTCCACTTTTTTATCCTGCTTAACTTCCTTTCCTTTTGTTTTAGTGGAACCAAGTTCTATTCACAAAATACTAATTTCAGCTATTATCAAGCATTATGGCAGAATAGGCTGTTATTTTCATGTAGATTTACATTATTATCTTAAATATGCTTTACTGAATTTTACAGATCCTTAACGGTTCTAATTCCAGTCAGATTTTAAATAGGAATACAGAGTAGAGCAGTTAGTGTATGTGACAGTCTATAGAAAACTCTTTTAGTAGCTTGAACAGTAGGAAAATAATTGCATTTAATTGAAGTGGAATAATTGTACTGCTTTCTGAGAAGTAATCGTGAAAGA
The DNA here is from genome assembly GCA_013398225.1 of Steatornis caripensis. Taxonomy (NCBI): domain Eukaryota; kingdom Metazoa; phylum Chordata; class Aves; order Caprimulgiformes; family Steatornithidae; genus Steatornis; species Steatornis caripensis. The sequence goes on from VZSC01013943.1 coordinate 191,631, forward strand.
GATTATTAGGAAGGCACACTGGAAGGTACAAACTAAACAAGATCATCCCTAGGAAAACTATTCTTTACTTACACCATATCCTTATCATAATTAATTAGTATGCACTATTTAAAGTGTTTTTAATAGGCTTTAGGTTACTAAATACAGGAAACATGCAGCTTTCAGTTGTTATTATAAGCACCTGTTTTATGCACAGAATGCTCTTGGACTAAAATCAGATCATTTATTATCGTTCCTACAACTTCTAAAATGACATTTTATTTAAAATACAGCAAAAAAGTTAAATATACTAAATATTCAAATGAACATGAAATGAAATGAAATTGATAGTTTTCAGCTGGAAAATAGGAAACTTGTTGGATTTAAATTGTGGTGTATCATGTTTATTTTCTTCACGCTACTCAACTAAACCTAGTTTGGCATCTTAACTTTACTGCTTAGTTCATTAATCTTCCGTGTTACTTTCTGAGGTGTTAAATCAGAAAATAGCACAGGTAGTAACTTCAAGCATGTATCTCACTTGATCACCTTTTTGATATCATGCTTTATATTCTTTTTTCACTTTTCTCATTCACATATGTGGAATAAAAATTGAGACGTTTGATTGAAATAATTCTTAAAGTTACACAGCTATTTAAAATCACTCTTGGCACTTTAGAGCAAATTTTAGATAAGCAAACAACACCAAGGAGGGAGTCACAAGATCTAATGAAATCAATTACATACATTAATTAAAAAAAAAAAAATCATGTGGATGCATGAATTTGTAATCTTTTCCATTCGTTTTTCACAGAGTTCTGGGCACTCTACTCAATCTAATATATGAGAATTCCGTGAAGAAACACCACTAGCGTTAACAATGAGAGTTGTAGGGTGCAGGGGGAACCAAAAACCCAACATTACATACTGTCTTGAAGATATTCTGTTTCTAGTTCAGTGGGGGCTCGGGGAGAGCAGAGGATGTGTTTTGAGACTTCTGTTAGTTCGCTAACCATGGAGCTATTTATAGTAAATTTATGCATAATGTCTAAACTGTATAAATGGAGCATTGGTCCATAAAAGAAAATAAATTGGTACATAAAAAAAATATCCATCAGTATAATACAAGCCTTGGATTATTTGTCTCAGTTTCAGCGACTAAGCATATTGATTATTTTTAGTGTTTGCAGCCACTTACGACATCCTATGACATTCTGCATTACTCATGAATTCCAAGAACAACTGTCAAAATGATTCATGAGGGCTCTCTAGATTGAAATGACAATTCTTCAGTATAATGGCAGATGAGTAACCATGTGTAACTACCAAACCTGTATTAATTACGTATGTAGATTCCCCATGTAATAACACGATTAAGTTACTTAGTCTTTACACGCAAAGTCACAGTAATGCATTTTTTTTCTTGAGTTTAAAAAATTCAGTAGCTCCTTGACTTCATCATAAGCACACTGTATTGTTAAAAGGCACTGTGCTATCCCACTTACTTTCCTGTTTCACAGATGTGATTGCACACCTGGATATGTGGGTGAGCATTGTGATATTGACTTTGATGACTGCCAGGACAACAAATGTAAAAATGGAGCACAGTGTACTGATGCAGTTAATGGATATACGTGTATTTGCCCAGAAGGATACAGGTGAGAGAGATCTGAAGACAGTACTAACATGTATGTCTTATGTCAAAGTTGCTTTTTTTGGGAAATACTAATTTTTTCTGTTTGTATTTAGTGGCTTGTTTTGTGAGTTTTCACCACCAATGGTTCTACCTCGCACCAGCCCTTGTGATAATTATGAATGTCAAAATGGAGCTCAGTGTATCATAAGAGAGAGTGAACCCATCTGTCAGTGTTTATCAGGCTACCAGGGTGAGAAATGTGAAAAGCTGATCAGTATAAACTTTGTCAACAAAGAGTCTTATCTGCAAATCCCTTCAGCTAAGATACGCCCCCAAACCAATATCACCCTACAGGTAAGATTGCTTGTGTTGCAGATTCTGATCTGGAAAAGAGTGTAGAAGGATTTTTATGGTGTGGAAAATTATCCGAAGTTGTCATTGGCTCACTTATAGAGCTTTTCAGCGTTTGAGCTAAAAATCTGGAACTAGAGTCACTGCAATAACTCTATATTCATATTGAAGTAGATGGGCTTATTGATAGGAAGAGAAAGAATTTTGTTAGGTTGTCCTTCAAGGAAGAATTTTATAGTGAAGTAATAGACTATGGCAGTAAATTCAGAGATTCACTTAATACAGCATTTTGATTTAAGATTTGTTTTTAGTTCTTACTAAGTGTTTCTTTCTTTCAACTAGATTGCCACAGATGAAGATAGTGGGATCCTGCTCTACAAAGGCGATAAAGATCATATAGCGGTAGAGCTGTACCGGGGTAGAGTGAGGGTCAGCTATGACACAGGATCTTATCCAGCCTCTGCTATTTACAGGTGAACCCAGATGAAACAGATTTGTAACTGAAACAAAACATGTATTAATTCCTTCTGATATCAAAGTCACATTTTTGAATAGATGGTTAAAAGAAATATATTCAAATGAATGTATTGTCAGACACTTAAAACCTATTGCCAAAAGACATGATTTGGCTTGGAAAATAACTCTAATGCAGATATGTCAGAAAGATAATATATTATTTGATCCATTAAAACTGAGTAAGCGTTAGCTTTCAGCAGAATATTTGTACGTTTGTGTAAAGCTCACATGTGGAAGTAGACTTTTTTCCATGATGTTACTGCCAAATAATTTCCCAGTGTGCAGGGTAAAGTGCAGAACTATACTGCATAATCAGAAATGAAATGGCAGTTTCTCTTCTGTTCTGTGTTAGGCAGTCATATGATGTGGGACTTTTCCGTGGCAACCGAAGAGAAACCTAAAAATTTGATTCTGGAAAAAGGCACTACCTTTGAAAAAGAAATGGGGTTTTGCTTCCAAAGTCATTAAGAGACAGAATCCACATCTGCTTTGGGAGCATAATTTCTCAGGTTTTTTTTTTTCAAGTCAAATTTCTCTGATTCTCTGGAAAGTTACCACCTGGATTTCCAGGGAGGTTTTATGTAACTTCTTAAGAATTTGCACACAGACTGTTAGTAACTATTGTTGCTACAAATACTTTCAGAAGTAAAGGGGAAGTGTTAAATGAGTTTTCCTTGAATCTTCTTTTTGCTGTATTTACATCTTTTGTGTAGTAAAATTATATCTACTGAGTATTTACTTGCTGGAATTTGTAGCAGTTGACATTGTTCTGCATTCTGTTAGGGACATCTCATTGAAAAGAAATTATTTTTAGAAAAGATTGCACTCAAATGGCAATGTAAAATCTAAAGCTTGGGTTCATATAGCAGGGAAACAATGCTAAACTTTGTTAGGTAATAACACCACGGGAACTGTGGTTTTAGTAGGTTACTAAAAGCATTCCACAGAAGAAAAATCATTCTTATAAAATAGAATATAAAGTTGTTTAGTAGAAACATAGCCTTTTACAATAAGCATCTTAAGGTTGCTTTTATTTTCTGATGCAATATGTATTTCGTAAGGGTTTTTTACAATTCATGAAATTGTTCCACATGTGGAAATAGGATATGTATTTTAATTGTAAAAGTTTTCATATATTAAAAATAGGATTTGACCTTACAGGAAACTGATATATTTAACATAATATCAAGTTGATATATTTAACGTAAATTTAAAATTGCATGAAACATTCACTTTTCTCAGTGACTACAATTCAGAATATTTTTTTCTATGTAGTATGCTAAAGAAGTTTAGATTGCTTTGTCAGGAGTTTAACTATTTTTGTTGATTTTTATTTTGACAGGTACAGATGTCTGAGAATAGGAAGCTATAGGAATCAGGATCATATGTAATATGAAGTTATTTTCATTCCCATTTGTTTAGTCTATTCGGATTGCTTCTTCCCATTCAAAACAATTATTTCCTTCTCATTAAGTTAACGCTTTCTCCAGTATTACTGGAATATAATAGATACTGGTAATTCACACTTGTCCATTTTAGTTTTCTAGAAAAAGATTGGAAAACAGTACTCACAGAGATAAAATTAAAAACTATAAATACAGAAGGGATTAATAACAAAGCAATCAATTAACAAACAGTCCCAATTAAGTCAGTGTTACAGAACAATTAGAAGCATCTCTCATACACAGCTGATCAGCTGCTTTGAATTATGTAACAAGTGGAAAATGCAGGCGCAGTGAGGAAAGGAATGGGAAATGTAGTGAAGTGTTACAGGGTGAGACGGTTGTTTAGGAAAGCAGATATACACTTATTATTGTTATTTTTATTATTATTTTTATCATCAACCTCCCTTTCTTTTCAAATAAGCATGACGGTGAGTTTCTAGGAGATATTTGAAAATTATCACACAGTGGTACTGAGATCAACTGTAATGAAGTCTTTTGCCCTTGAGGGAAGTGCATATGTTGGAAGCTGTGTATACATTTATGTATACATATATATATGTATACATATATACATATATGTTTGTACATCTAGTGATCACTGTACAAATTGGATATCATTTAATTTCGATTTCAGGTTCTAGAAAGGAGTATGTTGTAGCAGAGGATCTTTTACACATTATACTCTAATCCCTTCATCCTTTCCAATCTATTCCTATTTTTCTAACTTTTCTTTCCAGCCATCCCTGTTTCCAGTTCTTACAGTTTTACCTTCCTAGGATCCTTGTGACATTTCCTGCCCTTCTTCGGCTCTTTACCTTCTTTTCACCCATTCATTGCGTGTTGTCTTTCTGTACCTTTGTTACCTATTAAAGCTGTCTCTTGTCATGTTCCCTGTCATTCTTTCAGTCTCTCCCTTTGGTTTCTTTCATCCCTTCCCTCCATTCATTTTTTCCTAAGCAGGCTAGATCTGATCATCTTTGCTGAAAAACTGCTGTCAGGCATAATCTACATTAGCCTACTGATTCACTTTTTTGTCTTCACTATTTTGTCCGTCTCAGTCTCCTTGAGTCCATTTCCAGTCCTGTTCTCCTTACAATCCACTACCATCCATTACTCTGATTCTTGCTTTAGTCCAACTGTTTCTTGCCCAGTCCTATCTCTTTCTCTTCTTTCTCTGTAAGCCTAATTTTTGCTTCTTCTGAATAAGAACTAACCACACGGTTTCTTTCTCTGTCCATGTAACCTTCATCTAGCTAAGGCAATACCTTCTCTTTGAATGGGTTGGCAGGCCCAGATCCAGCAAGTACTGTTGCAACCCAGCCTCCCTCCAGCTGGGAGGAAAGGTGCTAGTGATCTGTGTGTTGAAGTATAGCCAGCACGCACAAAGAATTTAGGGATCTAGCCCTCCTGTTTCTGCAGACTTCCACGTTTTCAAGGTTTTAACACCTTGCCTCAGTAGTTTTTCAGAAAGATGAAAAATGGATAGGCATGGTGCCAGACCACTGCCAAATGTCATGATCTGCAAAGCAGGGTTAATAGAAGCATAAGAGGTAGGAGTGTGTTCACTTCAGGTTGAGAAGGGAACATCTGGTCTGTATAGAAAAATAAAAATCAGTTTCAGGCACCATTCAGTATGGAAAATTTTAGAAGAAACGAATTTTACCAAAATTATAAACAGCTAAAATAATGCTGTGAAATAGTGTTGTGGGTTAACCCCGGTAGGCAGCTAAGTGGCACACAGCCACTCACTCACCTCCCCTTCCACCCCCAGTGGGACAGGGGAAGAGAAAAGGAAAAGTCAGAAAAATCACAGGTGATATAAAAATAGTTTAATAACCAAAGGAAACGTGGAGGAAGAAAGAAGGAAAAGAAAACAAGACAAGTGCCGTAATTGCAGTCACTCACCAAGTCCCATGGGTAGACTGATGCTTAGCCAGTTTCCAAGCAGAAGATGCTTAACCTACCTAAACCCCCACTCCTCCATTTTACTGCTGAGCGTGACATGATATGGCATTGAATATCTCTTCGGTTAGTTCAGTCATCTGCCTGGTTATGTCCCCTCCTAACCTCATATGCACCCCTAATTTTTCACTGGAGCAGCAGAGTGAGAAACAGAGAAGGCCTTGACACTGTGCAAACATTATTCAGCAACAGCTAAACCAGTGCGTTATCAGCATTGTTTTGGTCACAAATCTAAAACACTGCACCATATCAGCTATTATGAAGAATATTAATTCCATCCCAGCCAGACCCAGTACACATAGGTGATGAATTCTAAAGGAAAACAAGTTAATGTATTATGATTTATCAGAGATACAAAAACAAAAGAGCATTTTAACTCGTAATGTTTAAGAACGATGAGGTTTAAGAACGATTTGGTAGCAGAGTAGATAGTTTGCAAACTAAGATGGAAAGTTGCTCACAGTGAGAAGGACAGAAAGGAAATTAAAAAACTGAGAAGTTTATAAAGAGATTTACAGACTTCATTAAGGAAGTAAAGATTCATGGATAGTGTAGGAAAAAGAATAAGACAAGTCGTACTCCACTGAACAATGATGGGATGCCTGAAACAGAGGCCAAAATAAAAAAAACAGCCAACAGAATTCAAAGAGAAGTTTTATAATATAAATGGTGTGTTGAAAAGGAGTCAAATGGGAGCTGTAAAGCCTACAGAGGTGCTTGCAGTAGCAACAAAACAAGTTACAAACAGATGATTTAATCATGATAAATATGGAGAATCAACAATAACAGCAGTGTAGCTGTGCAGAGTGAATGAGAAATGCTTTACCAATGGGAATTTACTGCAGAAAGAGCCATCATCCCGAAAGCACTCATCAGTCAATCTGAGTAACAAGATGAGATGATGGCAGTGCCAAGACCAATAAAGAAAATTAATTCATTGGAGATGGTTATTTGGGAAAAGTTGATCCACTTGGGATTTGTTCTGTCTGGGCGTCCATTTTTAAGTGTTAAATGTCTTTTACACAAAAAAAACCCACCAACCTTTTCATTCTGTAAACTAGTTTTCATCATATATTTATTGGAAATATGGGAATATTTCTTCCCAAATCATTATTCTTCTGCAGAGTTCCAGAAGCTTTAAATCAGTGTTTCTTACAGCCTTTCATTAGGATCTATGCATTCAGTTCTGATTTCTCCAATGGGAAATGGGCTAGAAGTAATGTAAGTGCATTGGCAGGGAATATTGCACAGATATGCCTGGTGTTTATTTCCCCTTTAATTTAAACCACCCTTACCTAGGAGGGCTCCTCTTTCTGCAGTAAAGTTTTACCAGTAAAACAGTTTAAACTAGAAGCTTTTAATAATCACTCTTAACAGAAACACATTCCCTGTACACATTATGTTTTACACATCCCTGGACTGACCTCTTCCTATAAAAATGCATGTTCTGTGTTGCTCTCATCCTTTTAAATATGACTGTGTGAAAAGTTAATATGTTGTAACATAACATACATTTCCTTGGAACAAGAACATTCTATTAGGGTTTCTTGCTTACTTAAGTCGTCATATGCATTTTGATTTCTTAGCACAACTTTTTTCGTGGATTCATTGGAATGTGTTAAATAAATTAATCCTGGCACTTTTCTTATTGCTTGATCATGGCAAACAAACCTATTAGTACATGGAATAGACCTTACTCTTTAGGAATTATGAACCCTGGCCTCTTCCTTCCCCCCATGGAACCTAGCAGTCCCCCTCCTGCCCACTCCCAAAAAGTGTTTATTCTGCCAGCGTCTGCTCTGTTGCGTTTGCACTTTCACACAGAGCTGAGTTTGTAAAGCATGCATGCTACCGTGCAGATCTTTCATCCGTGTTGAGCTGAACCTGTCCACGTAGTTAAAGTTGGTAATAAGTAGCTAAGAAGCTATTTAATGTGTCACAGCTGTAAATGACGATATGAGTGCTTCTGATCTGTTACAGGACAAAAGCAGTTAGGTTAATTAAAACATCGCTAAGGATGTTATAAGGTAATTTGCTTGATTTTTGCCTTGAGATTTAGGAAGCTAATCCCCTTCAGCTGTGCAGCTTTCCTAATGAGGAGAGCTTGCTGACTGTATGACTGTTCAGTCCATCTCAGGCTATGATACAATTGGTTCGTTTGACTAACTTTTTTCGAAGGCTTAAGCTCATTTATTTGATGATGCCCCGAAGCAAATAAAGGCTCTCATGGGAATGGTTATAATGTCTGTTCTCTGGACTACAGTTCATTGTCATAACTTCCATGCAGCCATACATACATTCAGCTCTTAATTCTCCAGTGGAAAATGGACTAGAAGTAATCTAAGTACAATGATATATTCAGTCCCAGCATTGAGTAATAATATTTTTCCCCCTCTGAAGTACTTAAACTGTGTTCAAGTGCAGAGTAGTTACCCTGCACTTAAACATTTGCTGTGCAGATATTGAGGCTGGTAAGCATAGGCAGACATTTCTTGTGCTTAGTACCGTGTGTAGGTTTGTCCTTACACAGCTTAACCACCATGCTTGAAACAAGCCTTTTCTGCATGACGTCCTTCAGGCATTCTCCTACTAGTGGGTTCACATCTTGTTAGTAAGCAGAAGGAAATGGTGTATGTAGGCAAGAAAAAAAGAAATTAATACAGTATTCACTGTACTAGCCAGAAGCTGAACACACAGAAATAACCATGCCTCGTAAAGATAACAAATTACTTTATTGTTAGCATCAGTGGAGCTGTCTGGATCAATGATGGGATCTTGTCTGGCAGAACTAAGGTTAGATGCTGTTCCATATTCCATGAAATAGCAGGTTTATATATCACTGGAGTCAACTCAGGCCTTCAGACTTGCAAAATATGTAAACCCAATACTATGCAACATGTAGGATACACACACTTACAAATAATAGCCAGAAATAATGTTAGATTCATAGAAAGTTTAGGCTGGAAAGGACAATGCTTTAACAATCACCTAGTTCCACCCCCCTTGCCATGGGCAGGGACATCTTCGACTAGATTAGGTTACACAAAGCCCCATCCAACCTGGCCTTAAATGTTTCCTGTCCCAGTGTTTCACTACCTTCATATTAAAAGAATTTCTTTACGCCATCTTCTTCTACTTTATAGATTCTATCTAATCTAAATCTATCCTCTTTTAGTTTAAAATGGTTACCTCTTGTCCTATCACTACATGCCCTGATAAAAAGTCTCTCTCCATCTTTCCTATAAGCCTCCTTTAAGTATTGGAAGGCTGCTATCAGGTCTCCCCGGAGCCTTCTCCAGGCTGAACAACCCCAACTCTCTCAGCCTTTATTCACAGATGAGGTATTCCAGCCCTCTGACCATTGTTGCAGAAGAACTCCAAAATTTTTTGTTCGGCTTCTTGCCTAATAAATGTATTTCAACTGGTGTTTATCATCTGTATTTACACAGTTCGTTACTTGATGAGGACAGAAGTAACTGAATGAAAAAGGGCTATTCGTTTACAATACGTATTATTAATAGAATGTTATTGATGGGGTATTATATTGGATTAGCTCTTAAGCATACATGTATGTCCTTGCTTAAAATCTAGCTTGCAGGAGACTGCGCTCCTGGAGACGTTCTGTTTGGAAGCTGTATTAACTGTTAAAGAAGACCACCAAAAACTATTCTAACCAGAGCATCAACTGTTTAAAATTAATAATAATGTTTATTTTGCAGTGTGGAAACTATTAATGATGGCAATTTCCACATTGTGGAGCTGCTAGCTATGGATCAGATTCTGTCTTTATCTATTGATGGAGGAAGCCCCAAGATAATTACCAATTTGTCCAAGCAATCTACTCTGAATTTTGATTCTCCGTTGTATGTAGGAGGTAAGAGGATCTTACTGCTTCTTACTAACAGTGTCATAGCTAATTTACTCTGGTAACATACATTAATAAACTCATGGTAAGAGATTCCGTCATTGAGATAACACCTTAAGATGAAACTTAAGCAGTTAGTCTCAGTAGTTTCAATTTTAACAAATAGTATGTCCTCAAACTGCACCTGTTGCTTTTTTATCAGTACGGATATTTTATTCCCACTGTAAAATTCTGTAATTCTCTACTGTTATGTAGCTTTTTATTATACTGCAGAAGTGAGTTTAATATTGTTTAGCTACCCGAAGATGCTGTGTACAGTGGTAGCATTATGGTTTGATCATGTTTTACATTTCTACGTCACTTTACGTGTATCTGCAGGAAATGATAGCAAGGTATAAAGCCATGAAGCGTATTTTATGTGTGGAGATCTTATCACTTAGGGCTGATAGGAGTTATGACATTAGGTAAGAAGGGAACCAACTGGACAGACAGTTGCCTCGCAGTACGTGGCAGGGTTTGGCTTTTTTTTTTTTGTTTTGAGAAAGAATTTTTTGTTTCACTAAAACTGGTAGTAGGTGATTGTGGATATAAACTATTTGAAGCATTTTTGATCGTTTGCTGCAATTTACTCTATAGAAGTATGGATTCAAGCCCATTGTTTTAACCAGCAGTTTCTGCTTAATTCCTAATGGGCCTACTTAAGCTAGGTAAGAGAGTCAGAAACTTCAACCACCACTCTGTGCGTTTTTTCTGTCCTTGGTAGCAAGGCTGAGTTCTTGGTGATCAGTGATTCAGCATGGTTTTTAATTACTGCCACCAGTCTTCGTCTTCTACTTAGTTTAACCTTATGCTCTTGTAGGAGACATCTAAGGAGTATCTTTCTGATCTGTTCTTTCTGTAGAAAGAATACCTACTTTCTTTTCTCATTTTGTCTAATTCTTAAGAACTGTTTTGTGTCTGAGAATAGTTTGTAGACTTGAGCATCTTGCCTTCTTGCAAAAAATTATGCTACCAGCAGCACATTTGTGAGCTGCCTATTTTCTCTAGAACAGGTGCTATTTATCCTCCTTCTAAATATACAGAAAAGCTCAGGGTATCTACTTAGATTTATCTCTAATGGGAAGGAAAAACAGGAAGCTGCTTTGATTGGGATCAGGAATAGTCTATTTCTCCTATAAACCCAGTATAACAAATGCCTCAGTTACAAGTGATAGGGGTAAGTTGACTTTTGTCTCTGAAAATTCCCATTCTTCCCTTGAAACACTTCAGCTTTTTTGTCAGATCTTTTCAGATTTTATCGTTGCCTCCTTCCGTCTAAGATGGGAAGAAGTACAAGATAGAATTCAACATCAGTCGTCACTCCCCATACCAGCAGAGAAAAGAATTAAAATTTTCAAATTAATTACCTGCCTTTAAAATTGCGTCATGTCATGAATCTTCAAAGGAGAATTGCCTTGTGGAAGCACATCTGCATTTTTTCATGTGTATCACTTCTGCAGTGTTGTTTACATAGTGTCCTATGCCAAAATTTTTGGAAGGAGAGATGGTCCTAGAGTCTAGTAAGGCACTGTGTGCTTGCTTGCTTGTATTGTCAACATCAGTTTGTTACGTAATGACTGCTAAGGCCAATTTTACTACTTTTTGAAAACTGAGCTTCAGTGATTCCCCTGTCTGTTAGGGGCACCTTTTAATGAAATTAGGCTAGACTGCCAACTATAAACATTTATTCTGTGCAGTGCTAACACTTACTTAATTTGTGACATGTGGTTATCCTCCCTGCTTCTTCACTTTGCAGATATATGTCTCCATTAGAAGAATCATATTAAACTGCATCATCATTTTGAAGTATCAGAATAAATAGTTTTCTGAAATAACCTTTTCCTTCAGTGGTTTGATTCCTAAGAGCAGGAGTCTTTCTCATCCTAGTGCATATTCTTTGGATAGGCCCTGTGTTCCTTCTGTCTCTATTCTTCACGTTCAGGCTCCAAGCAGACAATTATTTCCGTTGTTATAGAAAACATTGGTCCAAAACAAAAAAAAAGCATTAGTAGAAGCACGTTGCTAGAAAATAAAGCAAAAAAACCCCAGCAGGTTGATATTCAGGTCTTAAACTTTTCTATTCTTTATCTATGTTTATCTATTCATGATCTTTAACATTCTTGAGACAGTTAACTTTCACTCTTTTGTCTTTATAGTACCCATCTTTATGAGAATCATTCAATTTTTTCTTATCCAACTGTATCTAGAATTTTTATAGAATTCAATCACACATTTCCATCAGTTAAGAACTCAAATTCTCACTAGAATTTTATGCAGTATTTTTATCTTCACCAAAGTCTTAGTTTGACACCTATGTGTCATGTAGCTTACACTTACTCTTACCACCTTCCTGTTAACATGGCATTTCTGGTAAGCATCACCTCAGCTGGCAGGATGAAATTCAGACTTGACAGCAAGCCTTTGTATGGTTTCCCCTCTCTCTCTCTCTCTCATTCTCTCTCTCCCCCTGCCCCCTCCCCCCCTGTTTTGTTTTGGGGTTTTTGACAAAGTTATTCTTGGGTCACAATATTTAGGTTGGTTTGGAAGGGGCAATTTTACATTATTTTTACAGAAAGTAGGCTAATTGATTTATACTCTTTTTTTTTTTTAACTTTTTCCAAGTGTATGGCTCTCATGTGGTCAGAATACGCACGCTAGGTATTTTTCAGTCTTTCTATAACAGATTTCAGTAAATCATATTGATTGGCTTTTTGTAAGAAGTCTTAAGGGACAATCTGTTTCTTCTCAAAAACTCTTCAAAGGGGTCACAGACTTCAGGGATACTTCACATTCTTCTATCAGAAATTAGAGCATATTTTTCTAGTTGAGAGTGGCACTTTGTTTCATGGAAGTCCGTATTTCTGAGACAGGTAAGGCATCGGCTGCTTTTCATTTGTTCCTGCTCTGTTCCAGCAACTTCTGAACGAGATGCTCATTTTGACAGTGTTATTGTATGACTGTTATTTAATAGCGGTCTTACCATTTGCCTCCTTGAGCAGTAATTTGGTAATTTACCTGTAGTCAGGTTCAGTGATCAAAAGCTTAAAAGGGGCTGGGAACTACTTTCTTACCTTTTGGAAAATAGAGCTGAAATATTTGTCTGCAGCATATTTCTATGACGGCTCTTTCCTAATTGATAAAGAACCGTTATCTAAAACATATCTAGGAAATATTGCTAGAGAATATGAGCAGTTTTTGCACACACTTTGGCCTTCTAACGCTTGGTAACTTGCTAGAAGCAGCAAAGAGTATATAGGCTAAAAGCTTGTGTTTCCAAATGTCTTCCATATTACAGATTATAGACAAAAAATTCTCTGAATCGCATGTGATATACCTCATATTATCTGGTGTGATACCTGAATATATGTATATATTCCCAGAAATCATATCTAAATTTCCTGAAGCTTACAAGTATAACATCTAGTTTAGCGTTGCATTGGTGTATTTAGTTTTATGCAGCTTTTATTTTTACAATGGATAAATTCACTGCATCTTTTTTGCTATTAGATACCTCAGGCCATATGCCTAAACATTTGCTGAGTGTTGCTTTCAAGGGAGACATCAGGGTGAAGAGGCCTCAACGACTCAGACCTGTCCCTGAATTTTAAGAATATGGCAAATACTTTTGAGGAAATGGAAGCTAATGATTTTTTGCAGTCTGAGTCCTTTAACATAATAGTCCCAAGCCTATTTTACTTAACTGATAAGATCAAAGAAGATTAGGCTCTTCAGCAGTATGGGTGCAGTATTGTTCATTTCTGTAATCACTGAAGCTTAGCACAAATGAAATTATAATAACCTGCAAATTAAAAGCAGGTCTACTTCATTAGGTTGCATAGCACTTTTGCATTTCTCTTAACAGGTCAGTGTAACTATGTAAAACCATTAGAAGTATCAGTTTACATGGTTAAGGAGCAACTATGCAGAACATTACCTCTTTATGTGGTTGTTATCTTACTAAGTACCCGACTGAAAATTATTAATATTGCCTATGAGTAAACCTGTGTATCTAAAAAGCGTATTTATTTTCAGGTAAACAGATCCTTTTCTAATGCTCAGTACATTTTGATTTCTTTTACTTACTGGTCTCAGGAGGTATTTAGGCATTTGTGCATTGATTATTTGAAAGTAATATCTTAAGGACTAACTAATATAGGCCAATATGTTGGCAATAAGTTAAAGAAAAAGAAGATCAAAAAAAGCAGGGAGTAGTAGAAAAAACTTCATTTTGACAAGGAAACGTTTAATGGTAATGTTCCTTCTGAATTAGTCCGAAATGATTAACTGATCACAACAGGATAACTACATGGCATATACCTCCTGCTCCAATTACACCTGTAACGGTTATAGACTACAACAGAGGAATTATTCTAAAAATGGTCAACATCAGGGCATTTGCACTATCTAGAAATATCTACACATAGGTATTTTGACGTTGAATTATTTTTATTAATCTGGTTTTGAGACATGCTGAATAAAAATATTTTTGAAAGTAATGGAACCTCCTCCTGTTGAGCTTTTCTTTCCAAAAATTTTCACTACTAAAATTTCACATTTGAAACGTGTATGCCAGCTCCAAACTGATGAGCTGATCCTACTAAATTCTTCTGGATTTGAGTATCTTAGTGGCTTACAAAAAGTGATGTGTCAACGGCTAAATTTCAACATCTTTTGTTTTTCAAAGATTCGGAAACTATGTACTATCCTGGACTTAATTGCGCTAGGTCAAAACCAGGCATGTATCTGAACCTTTTCACACTTGTGATCTTCCTGTATGAAAGTCTATCTACATCTCTTTAGTTGGACATAGAGACTTATGGGTCTGGAGCTGGTTTACGTGCGTGTTTGACAGCCAGGACAATTTCCAAATACTAGATTATTGCACATGATTCTAGGCTGAATATCTAAGTATAATTAATTAGGAAGAAATATTTCTTTTTAAATGTTTAAAAAAATAGAGAAAATGGTACAGAAAATTGTAACAAAGATTACATTGATCATTTGCTATTATTAATTTCCTAGGCATGCCTGTGAAAAATAACATAGCAGCTTTACGCCAGTCTCCAGGACAGAATGGCACCAGCTTCCATGGTTGCATCCGTAATCTGTATATCAACAGCGAACTCCAGGACTTCAGAAATGTGCCTCTGCAAGTGGGAATTCTGCCTGGTTGTGAGCCTTGTCATAAGAAAGTTTGTGTGCATGGAACATGCCATGCTACCAGCCAGTCAGGCTTTTCCTGTGAATGCGAAGGAGGATGGACTGGACCCCTCTGTGATCAACAAACTAATGACCCGTGTCTTGGAAATAAGTATGTCCTTCCTCAAGACAGAGCAGTAATATAATATGCATATAAGCCTCCTGTTATGTATATCTTTTTCATAAAAGTTCACGCTTTTTACAGCAAGAAGCAAAATATCCTGGACATGTAAAATTGAAAACAGTGTCCAGGTTATAGTATGTTCTTTCAGTCAACTTAACGAGGAAAAGTCCCGAGTTTAGGGGAGCAGATAACACACATCTCACTGAAACGCTGCCTAAAGCCTGGGATATCCTCTTACATATTTCCGTATAGGCTGCTTCTCTAATGAGTCACACTGGTGCAAGTGTTGGTATGACACTTGGTACAAAAACCATTTAGAAGTTGCAAATGGAAAAAAAAAAAATCTATTTGCTTTTTTATAATTGTATAGAATGAGGAAATACAATTATTATTCTCTATTATTTTTCAAAAACTTGATACAATAGATATATCTAATATTTTTATAGTTTCAGTATTGTCAACAGTACCCCAGGTTTTAGCAGGAAAATAGATTTCTACCTTTATGGTGAGCTTCTCTTTAAGTCTGTGCATGTGTGCTAATTCTTTTTGCTGATTCGACTAGAACATTTTAGGTTGTACAATTTATGTGGGTTTATAAAGAGGATCATGTATATATATGTGTGTAGAGAGAGCGTGAAAGATATGTATGTATTTGTGTATGAGAGTATTGATATCTATGCATATTAATCTTTTAAATTTGCTATAGAGATGGATTTGATTTTTTGGCTCATGATCTCCCAGCACAAGAAGATCAGAAACTTCAGAAGTTCAAAGTTCTTCAGGATTTATTGGTCACGGGAAACAAGATGTCATTCTGTTTGCCCTTACCACTGTCCTTACTACAGTTTGGCAAACGTTGTGGTTTAGAGGTTTTGGGGGTGAGGGGGGTTGGTAGGGTAAAGTAAGTCTGCTTGGATCTTTTGGCTGCTGCTTTTTCGGTGCTCTGACCTTTGAGGACCAGTGGCCCAAGTTTGCCAATTCAATGTCCTGGTTTGAACTAGGACAGAACCAGTTTTCTTTTTAGTAATTTTACTTTCCATTAAAGTCTCTTCTAAGATGATTTTCAACTCCCATAAAAAATAATGTTTAAGTGATCTTTTCACATCGTGTGTGTGGAGAGTCTCACCTTTTAAAGCTTTATACACCAGTTAGCATGCATTGCAATGTAACATTGTTTACACTGTTCATGGACTCTTTCAGTACTATTAAGTTTTGAATTCTTCCCAAAGCCACAGCAGTGAATTTTTGAGGCATATAATTATAGTACTTCATTGTTTATGGGTCTTTTTCTTACCCTATCCTCTTCCATAGTAACTTAAGAGGTAAAGAAAAGAAGGTTAAAAAATACAAATGTGATGTCGATTGCATCCATTTTATACTTTAGGAGCCAAAAATAACATGGAACTGTAACCATCAAGTAACCATCAGTAATAAGAAAACCGAAAGAAATTTTTATGAACTGTCCCTGAAAAACCAGATTCTGTATAGTTTCTGATAACTATACGCATCAGCACCCAAATTTAATGCTTTTTGCAGTAAATTACAAAATTAGGCAAGTATCGGGTGCAGGCGGCATCAAGGATAGAATTAAGTGAGCACAACATCAGTATTTTGTTAGCTCTTGAAAGTACTGGTTTTGTTTCAGCTGTGTACAGTGCTGTGAGCTTTTAGGAGAGAAAGCCAAAGCAAAATCGTAGCTTTGGAGTGAAGGAGGGTTTTGTTGTTGTTTAGTTCCTGGGCATTTAGATTCTGTATTTCTTGATTCATCTCTTAAGTCCTGTCTATTGAATAGATGCATTTGGTCCATTAATACAGTATAATATTCCGCTTTATCTGAGGAACAGACTTGTCACTGTGATCTCTGTTTTGAAAACGTAGGGGATCTTTTAGAGATCACTGCACACCATGAAAAGGCTTCAGGCTTGGTTTTATTTTACCTAAATCTAGGTGCTTGATTTAGGAACATAGTGACCAAAGTTTGCTCTATAGTCAGTGAATGAATAAACACATTTCTAAAGAGTAAATTAGACCTCAAGTGGTCTAATCACCCTCTGGATAAGCTTGTTTTTCTCCATGACTGTGTGTGGAGCTTATGGCAATTATACATATGACTTGAGTGGCTGACATAGGTACCTAAAATTAGATAAGAAGAAACTGTGCCCGAGAGTTTGCAGTTAACTTGATGTTCCTTTCAGTACAGTCTGAAGATTAAATTCAGGGCTTCAAAGAACAAGTGGAAGCAAAAGTATGAGAGTTGGCATTAGCTAAGATTTAATCATCTTCTAAGTCAAGCAGAACTTTAGGAAAGATCCTGACACAGATTGCTTTGATATCTAAAACAGCCTGTATAGAATATAACATCATGTCAGTGTCACCTGAGTAACTTCATAGACCAGATGTCCTAAAAGTGCTTATTTTGTAAATGGTGAACAGATCAAATGCTGAACACAACGAAAACTGAACAAAAGCTATCATCTGCCTTGTGATACTGTCTAAGCCTTCAATTTTGAGTTGCTTGATCTAACAGTCTTGGAATATCAGACTTCAACAACAGGAACGATTTGGAATTTTTTTAGGGAACAGGTTGCTTCAAAAGTACGGACTGTTTCATAAAAGGGGAGTTGGAGGTGCTTAAGCTATTAGTTAGGTATTGTATTTGCAGTTTTTAAACCCAAACTGGATATGTGAATGGAGGCTATGTGTTGTGCCTTCCATTTGAATATCCTGTGATGAGACTGACTTGCCGTACTTTTTCCTCCTAGTTACACCATGCTAAAGCACTTGCACAGAATTAAGATGGAGAATTGTAATGTGGATTTCATTGACGAGTGGAACTTGTTGATGTTTGTAAACTGCAACAGTTTTAAATAGTTAATGCAAGTTTGTCAGAGGTAAAAAGTGTTGTGCATTCTTTTCAATTTTACCGATTTTCTTACTGTACTGAAGGAGCAGCGTACAAAGCAAAAAGTTTCCAGAAATACACTGTTATCTAAAAAAAAACTTCAAAATGAGATATTGTTCTTAACAGAATTCTTCTTTTACTATGAAATACAAGTTTATATGAATTTTTGCCATTTTCAAATGCAAACAAAGGATTTTATTTTAGATTGAAGAGGATTTTTTTTTTTTATCTAAAGCTTTTTTTTATTCATTTATTTATTTATTTAACTGGCTGCCGCAACCTACTGAGGAGGTTGTGGGCTCAGGGATATTACAATACAGAGAGGAAGAACATTATGAGAGGAGAAACATTAGCGATGGTGACTGTGACCTTGAACATCAGGATTGCATTCCTCCTTACAGAGGAATCTTCACTGTGGTCTCCCTAGGTAACAGTATGTAGATAGAAAACTTGTGTATCAAGGCAACAGTTAAAGAAAGTAGCGTTATTTCTAGGAAGAAAGTTAGTGACTCTGTGCCACCTAATGAACAAATGGAAGTGATTTTATTCCAAGTCATTGGTGATGTTTTCAGAAGATGAATTCCCCTAATCTTCAGCTTACACCTAGGAACAGGTAATTAAACATCCTCCTTTTGGGAAACACCACCTCTCTCTCAAGACCAGCCACGTGTTTCCATGCTGTCCATCAGAACTTAGCAGATGCAGCTTAACTCACAGCCTTTTTTGTCTTAACAACAGGATTTGAGCCTGCCACAAATGTTTACCAAAGCTCAATTGAGCGAGTAGCTGGTTTAATCACTTGGGTGAGACTCGGTAATAAGCAACCTCACCTAGTGTGAGTTTCTGCATGAGCACTAGGTGAGGGCTCTTGGCTTTCAGTGACGTGAAGACCTGCCTCATACGTTACGTGACCGCACTACTGGCAGCTTGCAATGCAGACTGATGTATTTGATGGGGGAGCACGTGTTCACTTTGAGACTGCCATTGTCTGGATCAGAAAAGTTTCACTTAGGAAGTGCCTGACCTGTCTTTGTGCTGGGAGCCCCATACTTCATGAGTGACAATATGGGGGTTTTTTAATGATACAAGAACCAGAATTTTGGGTGAATATCCCTTTTCTCTACTTAATTCTAGCAGGTAACATTTGGGCTCGATTTTGCTGTGTTCCTCTGAAAAGCATGCTGAAAATTTAGGTAGTCACGAAATGTTGGGTTTAATAACTGTGGCCTGTAAAAGTATTCCATAACACATCTACAGTGGCTGTTTTCTGGTGAGACAGAGTTCTGTACTGCAGCTTGTTTTGTGTAAACCTGCATACCAATTATAAAGCACTGCACTGCATCTCACTGAAAAAGTCCATTAGAAACAAAAGCAATTTCTTCTGAGTACAGTCCAAAGTATCTGTAGTTAATGTTGCTTAGCCTGAACTTTGATGAATAATTTATTTTTATTCTCTTGGGCTTGTTTCCCCTGTAGATGTGTGCATGGTACCTGCTTGCCGATCAATGCGTTTTCATACAGTTGTAAATGCCTGCAGGGACATGGGGGAGTCCTCTGTGATGAAGAGGAAATGCTGTTTAACCCCTGCCAATCCATCAGGTGTAAACATGGCAAATGCAGGCTTTCAGGACTTGGGAAACCATATTGCGAATGCAGCAGCGGATACACGGGGGACAGCTGTGATAAAGGTAAAAAAAAAAATTAAAATCATGTTGCAGTTTTGGTCTCAGAGGATTTTTTATTAAAACATGAACAGCCAAAAACATTACCAACTTTTTTTTTCCCCACAATACACACATTTGTTGCTTTTTTTTTTTTACCATAAGAAATTATCTCGGTGAGAGAAAAATCCAACTTTTCCCATGAATTTGTTTACATTTTGAGGATTTTTTTCATCAAATGTTTTGCTGTGAAAACATTTCTCTTTTTTGCCTTTATTCAGAAACACATTTTTACTATATTTAACTATTACCTTTTACCTGCTGTATCTTTCTGTATTTATTGTTTCTCTGCCTTCTGCAACTGAGAAGCCAAATCCAATGATTCTGCTCCTAGTTTTATCACAAACTCTACTTTTGACCTCTCAGCTTCAACTGATTTATCACAGCGAATTACGCAGGTGAGATGGATGAAAACAGGATGACTTTTCCCCCTACCTTTTTCTTTTTCCTTTGTCTATCAAAGCTCTCCCTCTCCCTCCCTTTCCCTTACCCCAGATGGCATTTATTTTGTATTGTACATAGATATGAATAGAACAGAAGAATATGGTCGTAGAACCTTTAACAGATGTCTCGTTTTTAGCTGGTTTTATACCTCAGTAATTTATGAAGTTAGTGGAATGTAACTTGTATTAAATAACAGTTTGAATAATATTAAACTCCAGGTCTAATAAATTAAATTGCATGCTCTCTGAAACATTTCCCTATGGTAAATAGAACCAGCTGCAAGCAATATAGGAACAGAAGATGTGTATTTTTATAAAAGAGGAAAAGATTTAAGCTTCCAATTTTCTTGTCATTGTAATAGCTTTGTATTTATGGTTTACATATACATAATACAAACTTTACTGAAAATAGGAGCTATAGGAAATAAAACTCAGCATTAATCAAATTATGTTTGGTAGAACCGCTAGTTTCCAATACACAGTCTGAGTCAGACTTTAAAATATCAATCCCAACTGCAGTTAGAAACACAGCATCTTCCTTAGCAATGTCAACCATTCTTTGACCTGTGTCTCAAAAGTGTATCTCTTATTTTAAATGTTGTTTTCTACAGAAATCTCTTGTCGAGGGGAACGAATCCGAGATTACTACCAAAAGCAGCAAGGATATGCTGCGTGCCAGACGACCAAGAAGGTATCGAGACTAGAATGTAAAGGAGGATGTTCAGCCGGGCAGTGCTGTGGACCACTAAGGAGCAAGAGGCGGAAATACTCTTTTGAATGCACGGACGGGTCGTCATTTGTGGACGAGGTTGAAAAAGTGGTGAAGTGTGGCTGTACAAATTGTCCCTCCTAAGTGTCCCTGTCACACTTGTCTTTTGAAAATGTTGTATACTTATTGACTGTGTCGGACTAATTAATGCTTCATAGTGGAAATATTTGAAATATATTGTAAAATACAGAACAGACTTATTTTTATTATGAGAATAAAGACTTTTTCTTCATTTGAAAAAAGATTCAAGTGCTTGAACTGAGACTTCTCATAACCAAGAGGAGCTTTGAAGAAAAAAAAAAAAAAGACCTGGTAACATTGCAACAGAGATGGGAAACTTTAACTGCTTTTAACGTGGATTCTTCTTTATAACATGCTGAAGATACACTGACACTATACACACGTGACTTTCAACTTAACAGCTCAGAGATGAAATATTGACCAGAACATGAGGCTTGTTTTTTTCACTTTCGCATATTTTATTGTCTTGACAGACCGTAGCAATCACTTACCTATGGATGAGGAAGCATATGAGTGAAAAGAATCAGATTATACGGAAATGACAATTGTATGAAATACATTTTATCTTTTGGAATTATTAAGCATCTTGGGAAGATGGGGTCCCATTTAATGGATGGGAAATGGGAGATATGAGAATATACTATAATCCTGAAATCTCCTGATGATGTATAGTTTTATGTCAGCATGTTAGCAAAAGAATCATAAAAAAGTGTTTATCTGCCCTTTTCCAGTATTAATTTTTTTTGTAATATAAATGTTTTGGGGATGATAAAAATAGATTATTGATGGATAAATTAGTAATAATATGGATTTCTGTTTCTATGAGTTCTAAACAACTCTATACAGTATTCAGTTTCATTGAGAAATATTTATTGTATCAAAGTACATTGTACTTAACCCTTTTAGGCCATCCCTTTACTGTTTTTCAATGCTTTAATATATATTAATTTATATTTGTCCCAGTATTTTTGTAATTTTTTTTATTTTTTTTAAAAGGACTTAAAAATCAGGATTTTTTGCAATAGAACTAACGTAGCAGGTCGTCTTGGGGTAAATGTTTTCGGTCTGTTTTTTCCTCCCCTTCCCTTTTTCTTTTCCATAGAATCTGACCACTTGGTGTCACTGAATCTGAAAGTGATGACAATCTGCAGTTTTCACATGCAGCAGATATTCAGGACACCATCCAAGAACCTGTAATGTATGACAGAAAATGTCTTTACGCTAGGTGGCAATTGTAGAGAAGTTAATTTTCCCTATACACAGTACTTACAGAAAATAAGATGGCGTGTAGAAAATGACATTAGAAGGTAGATCTTTATAAATTAATATTCCCATGGAACTCTTTACCTTTTTTATTAAAAAAAAAAAAAAACCCAACAGAAATAAAGGCTGTGCTATCAAGAACTGTGACTTTCCCCAAATAGTAAAACTACTTTACTGCCCTAACGTTCTTCATGTTAACATGTTGCTGCTAAATTATAATGTAGAATTGGTAATCAATAGTGGGTTGTGTTCTTCTTTCAGTAAAACCCAGGGTACCCTGTAAAAATGCAGATGTTTTTCAATTTTATTTTATTATTTTTTTTACAAAAAAGTTAGATGTACATGTGTAATGCAGTGTGCTTTGTCTTATTTGGACTGATATCAGTAATGCTACTGATGTTTGTAAATTAAACAGGTATTTACTTCATTAACAGCTTTTATTTGTATTCTTCTGAGAAGTTTAAATTGTCTAACAGCCTTTAATTAAACATCTGTAGTTGCGAAGAATATTTGGTAAAAACAGAATAAAACCCAACCCTAGATCTAGTGTATTCATTGCTGCAAATCTGAAGAAGGAATTAACTTGGGATTACTACATCTACAGGCAGTGACATCTGAAAATGTCGGTTCATTGTGAACACAGCTGAACTCATACCAAAATTAACGAAAGACTTATAAATAAAGTACACTGCATGAAAAGGCAAACTGAGGTTATCCTAATATTTTAGTGGTCATGCAAACGGCTATTTGACAGTTGTTTTAGCAAGTAATTTGATTCTTCAGAGGGATTCATTTTCACTAATCTTTGACTAAGTATTTTAAATTTAAGCAATTGGATGGGATGATAGTTAAGTAGGTTTCTCTCCTCTAATATATTTTTTACAGATATTTCTGTATTTATTTTACTTAGTCTATTTTAGAATTTGTCTAAATNTGTTTTACCAAGTAATTTGATTCTTCAGAGGGATTCATTTTCACTAATCTTTGACTAAGTATTTTAAATTTAAGCAATTGGATGGGATGATAGTTAAGTAGGTTTCTCTCCTCTAATATATTTTTTACAGATATTTCTGTATTTATTTTACTTAGTCTATTTTAGAATTTGTCTAAATACCCAATGAAACAGGCTTTGGCTTTGGCATGAGGCCGCCTTTGCAGTTTCTATGACTTCTAAATAATCTTCTGTAAGTAGGGGTGCCTTTGAGGAAAAAGAAGGCATTTTTGAGTAACAGTATTTACATACCATTCTTGGATAAACAGCATTATTTTTCTGTGTATGATCAAAATCCCCGTACCAAGTATCTGGAGTTGGACTGCTTTCTGTCCTCATACTGACAGTGAAAGAGGAACTCTGCACTGGTATTCCAGCAATGCTGGCGGCTGCTGGTGATCCTGAGGCCATCAAGACAAGGACTTTTTGTGGTCTCTAAGCAAAACCAAACAAAACCTTAATAATTAAAAAAACCCAAACAAACCAAAACCAAACACCCAAACAACAAACAGCTTTGGCACCTGCCCCTCTGGAGGAATATAAGGCACCTACATCAAACAGTGACTCAGCTCGCCTTAGAAACCTGAGCAGCCCTGTATTCTCACCACTGAAAGTCCTCAAGCATTGACAAGGTGTGCCACTGTGCATGACGAGAGAGAACTTTCTCGGTGGGATGAGTCACCTTCTCATGCTTAAATCAAGTTTCTTGTAATATTGCTATAATAGGCTGCCTTGTACCTTTATTCCCCACAAGGGAAACGGGGGTCTGATGGAACGGTAGCTTTAGGCGTAGGTAACACAGTGGAGAATTTAGTTTGGTGCAGAACACTCCAGACACATAGGTTTTCATTCAAAAACGTAAGTTATCCAGCTTTTAACACAGTGCTCAGGGATTAGGTTTCTCTTCTAGGGTCTGCTGTCTGCTATAGGAATCGCTCTCATACAGTCTACTTTTAATGTGTTGAATAAAATGCATAAACAGCATTGGGTCTGAAGGATACGACTCAGTCCAGTGATCAAGTTCCTCACATCGAGTTAACACTGCATACAATTCAAATTCTTCTTTCATTAGAAACCAAGAAAACTGAAACTTGCAGATTCCATCATTTCCTGCCAGTATTCTTAAAAGCTATAAAAGAGAAAGCACATGAATGCTGCTTAATTTGCACTGGCTCGTGCACAGCTCCTACTGTCATCTCACAGATGATAAAAATGTGAAAGAGCGTGGAAAAAAGACCATTCTTCTTGAAGAAAACAGTAACAAAAGTCATCGCCTTTTTGTTAACATTGAAAGTCAGTTCAGAACAGGAACCATCACACACGCAAGCAGATTCTGCAGCCTGTATTACAGTTTCTGGGGAAGATGAATATGTGAGTGATAGAAATACTGGTTTAAGCAAACCAATGATGCGCTGTGAATGAGCTTTGAGAGATTCAGTTTATTTTCTAAGCTCTACTGTAATAACAATTCTGTCTTGTATTCAGAACACTTTTTATTGCCATACAGGCATACCATGAGCCTTAGTATTACAAGAAGGATTGTAATGCGATGATGCTACACCTCTGTGTAGGTAGCACAGTCAATGTGATATTCATATGATATGAAGGCATTTGCCTGGAAAGACCAGAATGCAGAGGTTTTGTAGATGCCAACAAATCTGGCAGACCTGATGATCCACAGTGTACTTGCAGGGATAGTGGCACGGCAATAGAGAAAGTGGACGTCACCGTGTTCGTTTCGAAGAGGTGAGTGATGATCAAGAGATGAGGCGGGGAGGGGTACGCTTTGGAAAGGAGCTTGCTGTTAAGAAAATGCCCAGAAGTTTTGGAAAAGTGTCAAGAATGTTGGAGGCTGTTTACATTGAAGCTCTATTTTGGGAGCTTTATCTGTTACTCCTTGAAACTTACGTATTTAAAAGAAACCTCTTTACAGTTCTGAAAAATGCACGCTTGATCTTTCTATCATGAGTTAACCCTATTGTTTGAGGAAAAGTGTATCTTTTTGAAGCAATTTGAAATCCCATCTTTTTGTTCCTTTTCTTCTCCTTTAGAAGTGAGTGTTATTCTCGTGGTAGCTCATTAGGCATGCAAGTGTCTGTGCTTCAGCTATCCCACCTTACAGTGGAGAGCTTGGCACATAATTTCAGTTCCCATAAAGTGCAATTCCCCAGCTGAGCCATTCAGAATTCTTGGCTTTTAGAGGAAATATTTATACACTGAGCTGGTATCTCCAATCTATTTAAGATTCCTGGAGTGGAAGTCAGAAAATCGTTCGTAGTTGTGACTATGTAGGGGCTGTCAGGAGTAAAGTAAAACTGAAGTGTTTGCCTGCGTGCCTGGAGAGCCTGGCTCATCCCGGAGAGCCTACTGTTTTACTGCGTTCTTTATGTATTGAGTTCCTGGGAGAGTGGGAAGCCGTCGTGCTCATCCTTTCAGAGATGTCTGAGAGCAGAGAGGGATTTTGTGTCCTTTTGCAAATAAATCGTCTAGGCTGGAAATCATAGGCCCCTTTGGCCCTCAGCCAGGTTAAACTGTGTATGTATACCTTAACATCAACCATCATCTTGGACACCAACAGCTCCTGATGTTAAAAAAGTGCTCTCAGTTTAATAAAACACAGATGGGAAAAGCAAACCAAACAGAGAGTTAACAGCTCTATTCACTGGTCTCCTGGGCTCCATGTGATTAAATCAGAGTTGGAGGGTATGTTCCTGCTGCTGCTGTTCTGGCCAGTGTCCGTAGGGGTGATGGCCAGCAAAGGAGAAGTATTCTGTCAGTGCTGCATGTCATTTGTCAAGCTGAGAAAAAACAGTCATCTCACTGAACAGCAAGACTTCTGGCTAACCACAGTCCCAGCAAATATGCTCCAGCTCTACAGCATGACACCCATACTGCAGGAATTTTGCTCAGCCATGGGAACAGACTTTGAAACTGCCTCCCAGATCCACAGCTTAATTTCAAACTGCTGATCTTAGTAATGCTTTCTGGTCTTTACAATTCCATCCTTTTATTTCATTCCAGTTAAGAGGTAAACTTTAGTTCTAAACATCCAGCCTCAGTACTCTCAATCTCTGCCCTATACTACATACAAGAGATTAAGACTTGGGGTTTGTTCCTTTTTTAGGTATTTGTTAACATTTGTAGAGGGATCAGAAGACCTGCTTTAAAGAAGAGGAGACAGGTTACACATCCACCTACAGGGATCAGACATTTTCATGTTCTTTATAATTCGGAACATGTTACATTACCGCCTGTGGAACAATCTGACATCCATAGATTGGTATCAACTTACATATTTTATGAATATAAATACTCAGACCAGGGGAGCTGTTATCTGGTTTTGCTGCTAGAACTTTTTTTTATTTAAAAACTTCCTTTAAGGATACTTTCCATATCTCAAGAGACAAGTAAAGATAGAATTAATGTGCCTGGGTTGCTTATTCTGTCATTAAAGTTCCTTAAAAAGATCCAGTAGCCTTTTTCTGGGACATTTTTTATTCTTTCTCATAGTTTTTCACATTCTGAGCTTCAGTCTGTTGTTTCTGTATGATGGCCCATTTGTCCACTTTGGTTAATTTCCAAGACAGACCCAATCCTTCTAAAGAGAGGGAAAGGACACCTTTCTTTTCCTGCAGCTGTGCCTATAATCTCTCACAACACATCTTTAGAAGTATGTTTTCTTTCAAAATCCTCTGAGAATAGGTTAACTTGAGCTGTTTTCACTGCAAACTGTTTTTTTTTTTTGCTTCTGATTGGCTTTATTTATTTAATCACATTTCTGTGTTCCTGCTATGGTAACAGCAATAAGAGCGGTACCAGCTGACCTGTGCTTTAGAAGTTGCTTGCTGTTTTGAAATAGCAAGTTTAAAGAGTTTGAAGTTTGCCTGTTCTCACTCCTTTTTATTTTCTTTCTTCTTCTTCTCTTTTTTTTTTGTTTTTAATTAGATCTCTTTCCTTATCAATTCACCCATTTTTGAGCAGTTTTATGATTATTTTCTAGGGGGAACACAAGGCCATGAGTCAGTGTCAACAGTAAATAAAATCAACCACAGAAAACACGTAGGTCTACCAAAAAAATAATTTCTACACTCTCAGAAAAATCAGAATTAATTATTCATTAGATGTTGCCTTCTATTTTACTGAACAAACTGTTACACGATTAGTGAACAAAGCTATTAAGCAGCCTCCAAGTACACCCCTATAAAGAATTAATGCAGTGTGTCCAGGCCTAGAGAAGGAAGAAAAAGGGGCCTAACAGTTACCTAATTCTAGTGCACCTTTTGTGGAGAGGAAGGTTTGGGCAACATTTCTATGTCTGAATACCCACACTGAGACCGTGTGGCAGGGCGTAGACTCCACTGCAGAAAAAGGTTCACTATTACCCAAGCCAGCCTTTGGCATTCACACCTTCTCTCCAGCTCCAGGCCCTACTTGCTTCCCCCCGCTTCCCACCCACCCTGCTCCGGATCTGCCTGTGCCTGCCATTCCTCCAGCCCCACCCCAGATGAGACACTTCTTCCTTCTCTTTGCAATAAGTCACAGCAACCACCTTCCTGCCTGTACCTTCACTAAGAACTGGAGGCAGCTGGTGGGGGCAAAACACCATGCTGGTGATGGAAAGAACACTCTGCAACTAATTAATATTTAAGCATTTAAAAAAACCCAAGTATTATTTATTAAAATGTTACAGCAAAGTGCTTGTACCAACCAGCAGGAATGGTGGCTGACAAAATGTTTAAGTAAAAAAAACCCCCATTCTGTGTGTATGACATGGAGAATGAGGCCTCTTCATTTTCATTCTGAAAAGTGTGCGTTACTTCAGGTTAAGTGAAAAGAAGGATAAAGAGATATAGACCTGACTGAAAATCTGCTCAGCAATCACATTCAAAAGCTGGAAACAAACATGCAAACCAAATAATATGCCTCGGTTTTGGGGTTTTTTTTAACTAAGAGCACAAAGAATAAACAAACAGGTAAGGTAGGAGTGCCTGGGAAATAAGAGTAAGAATGATGAAAAGGAACCAGCTCTGGTTATATCAAATTGCTGGGCAGTGAACACACAAGGGAATTAATGGCTGCAGTTGCTCATGGGTAACAGATGCAGCCATATATTTTCAAAATTTTGTAGAAAGGACACTCATAGCCCAGAAAGTACTCACCAGTCACAGAAGTCATCCTACTGTTACTTCATGGTGGCATGAAAGAACCATTCAGGGAATAACTTCTTTTAGCAGAAGTGACCACAGTCCACTTGAATTTCACATGGTAATGAACAGGCTTGTCAAGTGGAGAAAAACAACAGTATTAGGCCAGAGAGAAGAAAGTATTACAGATTTAAGACATCTAGGGCCAGATTCACTGTAGGCTTAAGCTGCTTCATGCTGTTTCAGTGATGCAAAGCAGCTGCAAACCCAACTTAGCTGGCCTGGAGCCACTACAACTTCTATCTGCTAGAAAAAGGACTGAATGGTTTCAGTGCCCAAAACCTGGGGTTTGAGCTGTAGGCCATCCGCCAGCGCGTTGGCTGAAGGAGCCATCGCTTGCGTTACTTTGGGAAAAACCTTTGTGCCCCTCTTCCCCATGCAACCAGTGACGAGGATTTGTGGGAAAGGAGCTTGCTTTTCATTGCTGCTCTCCAAACTCCAGAGGAGCGAAGAGAATTGGCAATTCCTCTTCAGCAACAGCAGTCAAAAATGAAAGACAGGAGGTCTTTAACCAAAAAATTAAAATGGAGTACTATTTTAATAAAACTGCTGCTAGCAAAATCATTTCTTTAATATTCACTTTTAAAGACTCACTGAATTGTGGCTCCATAAGAAAGCATTATAGAAAACAGATTCTTCTTGTAAAACCTTTTCTTTAGTGTGTGTGTATATATATACACAAATACAAAAGTAGAAAGTACATACCTTTTTTTTTTTTTTTTTTTTCCCCAGGATGTGAACTTATTTATGTCTTTTGGTTCCCCTGAGCAGCTCTGAACAACAGCAGGTATGAGTAAGAATTCAAGGTAGCTGGCAGTGAGGAATTTTGACCTAATCTATCCTGACTTTGCACTCTATGTGTTTAAATGCAGCATGTCTGTGTGGAACACACTGTAGTTCACTGGGGTACCACATATCTATTTTAGGCACATGCACGCACTGAAATAGCTGTGTGCACATGGAGATCACAATTTTGTTTGTTTGTTTGTTTTTAGCCAAATTAGGGGTTCAAAGCCATCTAAAACCTTTTGTAATGAAACTTGATGCCACATGTAATGAAACCAGACAGTTTTTCCTTTCTGATCTAAAGTCATTCCTGTTTTCAGGCATTACTATAAACCTACATCTTGGTCCAGTCTGTAACTTGGTGCAGCTTGGATTAGGTTTGCAAACAGTTTGATGAATCTGGGATGATTTATAGGTTGAGGTAGAAAGAAAATAAACAACAGAATCTAAAGTTTGCCCTGCTTTAGGCTCAAAATCAAGCGTAACCTCCTGCTGACTCCTTTTGGATTTTGTGCCTTTTCAAATCCCAAAAGGAAAGCACCTCACCGAATCTTAAATCTAGCAAGAAACACGTAATGCAGTGGTACATGTAAAAGCAAGTTTCACAAATATCCTTTCCTTTTCTAGGAAATTTTCATTTAGACTTAAATAAGGAATTTGTACAGAGGGAGATTAGGGGTAATATTTGTTCCTTGGTCCCAGGAGCTCAATGCACTCTTCTTTCTTTGTTCAGAAGACAAGAAGTGTATCTATCAAAGAGCACTTTATTCATGCCATCCACAAACTTGTTCATTCTCTTTTAATTCGGCTTAAAAGGAAGATGGCAAACATCAGCAGGGAGCTGTTTAGCTAAAGGAAGTGTAACATTCAGGAAAATCAATACAGATTTGCAAAGACAGCGTGGCTTAAACTTAGCATGAAAATAATGTGAGTTATAGCAACTCTAAGGGTTCCTATTTCCTATTTACTTTCAAGTATAGAGAGTCCAGATACAAGATATATCTTCAGAGAACAAGAAGATGTCTGTGAAGAATATCCTACACCATCATTTCACAAAGTGGATTCTTTCAGAAATGCTTCTTTACTGGCTTAAAAAAATCCGTAAGGCCAGGTTTTTCTTCAGAACTCGGGCTAGTTCTTGGTATTTCTACCCGATACCAATGCACACGCACCAGGTGACACTCTTATCTGGGCCAGGCCATCTTTGCTTTCAGCATCAGCAAGCAGAAGGAGAGCAAACCAATCCCACAAGAAGCAGCTGTGCAAAATACGCCTTAAGCAAAATCCGAGCGAGCAGATGCTTTGCTCTGTTGGACTGGTGTGGGCGACACTCTGTCCTGCTTAAGGGAGAAGCTCAAACAAGGAGATGATTGAAGTTGTTTGTGTATTCTGCTATTTGGCCAGAAGCAATGGAGTATATATTTTGAGATACCTTCATTTTCATATAACTGGAAAATAATAGTACCAACAATCGCAGCCTTTTAAGAACATAATACTGAAGTTATCTCTGATTCTTGATAAAAAAAGCATTTTGTGCACATAAATAAGATCACTGAAGTGTGGCCCTACAAGCCTGAAACCACAACTCTTTCCATTACCAAAATCAACAGGATTTCAATCTGTATCACATTACAATACATTCAATATTTAAAATCTTATTTAAAGACATCCTAAACAAGAGATCAGTGTTTATGTTGCATCAGGTCATGTTTCCTGTTATTATCAGTAGTGAGTACTCTCAAAGGACAGATGGACAGTTGAGGCTCAGCAACCTAGCCATGAAATCTATCCACACCTTGTGTAAGGTCAATCATGCACAAACCCATTCAGCCACCCTTTAAAATACACGTGAATCCTTTAAATCAATCTAGATCAAAATGCTGGTTTCCTCCATCTAACGTGTGGAAATGTATGTAACGGATTCAGAAAAATTCCACATAATTATCCTGCTTGGATGTGAAGTTTCCTTCAATCTTTGATCTATAATGTAGTAATGTGTCAGCTCGACCAAAGTAGTTTTATGTGCAGGAAATAAGACAAGCTGAGTAGCTTCATGGTTAATTGATTAAAAGGTTCTAAAAAAGGTGCAAGATCAAAGAGCAACTTAATGGTTTTATGTTACTCTAGAGAACTGTTGGTCCACTTGTCTGACAAAACTGACCTTGGGCAATGAAGTAACAGGCAATTAAAAAAAATTGCAAAACTAAAACACAGATCATATTTATCTAGTTCAGCATCCTTATTTCCTTTAGCAAGTAATAGGTGGCACACCCCAGTGCTCTAAGACAGGCTGCATTTTGTTAGCCTTTTACGCTACACAATCTAAACATTGACTACACAAAATTGGCTGTTGCCTATACTTGCCCTGAAGAGGAAAAAAATAAGCACAGAAACTCGGAAACACAGGATGCCATGCCACTAGTTAAAATCCTATGAAAGCAAACAAATGTTAAACTATAGCTGAAGGATAGCTCCTTGCAGAGTCCTTGGTCTGTGGAATCACTGAGTTCCTTCGGGCATTGGGAGACACCTTGTAGCTTTCAGGACTGGCTCATCTTGAGAAGTATATTAGGAAATGGGAGCTGCTCTAAAGTAATATAACTGCTTGCAATAAAGGAAAGAAAAAAAATTGTTAATGTATTGACTCTTAAAGAAGAATTTAATAAGGCCATTCTGTAAACGACAGTTTAAAACACCAATACTTTATGGTTAGGCTGTCATCACCAGGCTATTCAAGACTCTCATGAGCACAGTTTGGTTTATGTCTTCCGAATACGAGCATTATACTTACACAGAGGTAAAAGAGAAATACTGGGACTATCAGGCAAAGGAAGGCAAGAACTGCATACAATAAGATTTCCACAAGCCGCACTGTGACCTGAATCCAAATTTTTCAGCGTCTTGATACAGTGTGGTATTTTGTACCTACAACCACATAATATTTTGCTTTACTTGAACAATCAGAATAATCAGTTAAGACATCAACACTAATAAGACTGGAGTTAGACTCAGTCTGGCACTCGATTCTACCAATAACTCAGTCTCCTGTGCTTGGGCTTCTGCAAAATGGTATTCCAGGTGCTTACAAGTCAGATGCAGCCTCCCCTTCACGCAGGAATGGTTTTGCAAGTCAAATGTGAGAGTTACATCAAAAAAAAAAAAAAATCACATTTTTCGTGTTCTGCATTAAACCTGTTCTCATCAAAACCAAGGTATTCTTACATGTTTTCCCATGTATTTTCTAATGCTTATATAGATGTTCTTGCCCCTCACCAGCAAATTCTCACCTCATTACTGTGAAATAAGGCCCATTCCTCAGGCAGTCCTGCCGCTGTTCCATCTTACAGAAGAAGAGAAATCTTTCTCTAGGTATTTATCTCCCCTGCAATATCATCAGGAGACCTTGGCCATGTGACAAGAGATATCACAAGATGCCCATCAAATAAAGCAAACTTACGAAGGCATCGCTGAGTCTGAAATCAACTTCCCTTGAAGGAAAGCCATTCTGTTAGAGGCATCTAGCGAATGACTGGAATTATCTGAGCTATTGCAAACAGAGATAGATGGTCACAGAAAATGTCACAAGACAAGCAGCTCGGGAAGACTCCTCTCATCTGTTCATTATAAATTAATTAACACATCTGATTAGTGTGTTAATGACACCGTAGTATGCTCTACCATTAATGTTTTGTATTTGCACAAACATGACTTTCAGGTCAAGGATGTAAAAGTTCCCTGTTGCTCTATTTACTTAAAACAAGCAAACAAAACCCTACTACTGCTCCTGCTGGCCTGCTTCGCTCCACAAAGAAGAATACCCTACTTGAGCTGACCAGCTGACAGCTCTGCTAAGTGCCTGATAAGCTGCCTTTCCTGGGTCACCACTGAGTGGGAACTTCTGAGCTGTGTAATGGGATTAGCTTTCCCACACCATTCCCGGAGAGCCTATTGTTGAAAGAGGAATGGTTTTATTCATGGCAACAAGTCAAACACAAACCCTTGGCAAGTTAAATTAAGAAAAAATAAACAAACAAATGGAGTTTTGGCAGAATCTGGGATTTGCCCTATTGGAAATTTCTTTGTAAGCTGATGGAGAAGTCGACTGATCTGGAATGGACCACTAAACTTACAATGGAGCTAAAAGAGTAACTCTTAAAGACTCCTCTTTTGTTTTGATAAAAGATCTTGCATTACCTCAAAGCCCTTTCCTCCACAAAGGTCCTAAAGAAACAATCCCAACCCAGCAGTACATCTTTGGGATGGGGGAAAAATACTGTCAAGACTTTCTGGGGAGGAGCCCTGAATTGGTCATTTTATAGTTTTGCAAATACAAAAGTCAGGGAATTGTTGTGATTTAAGGATGTAATAATTTTCAATGTGCAAATTCCCTTTATTGGAGTATGAATGGTGCCTTGAGGGCACATAAAAGCACTGAACTGGGCCTGGCAGAATCAGTTTTATTGTATTCTACTGTGCAGAAACAATTACTTTAGTACAAATTGTCTATGCCATTTTTCAGCCTGATCAAGTTCATTCTTATGATTGTAAATTATTTTGTAGTTGAGAGGTATATTCAAACATCTGTGGTTAATACCGTCTTGAACCTTGCCTTCTACAATCTGAAGCTCTTTTTGTTTTGTTCTACCCACAAAGACTTTTGTTTTCATGTAAAATACTGCACTCATACTTCCAGTCTGAGCATTTTTACAGTTCTTTTCTAAATCTCAATTCCATTCTCCAAATAGTTCTGCTTCAGTGCTTAAAAGTACTGCAAAGAAACCCACCCAAACTGGTACTTCCTATTTTGTTTTTCTACTTCTTTGGTGGATCTGATGTGTTTCCAGTGTGTTGCTAACAACAGATTGTCACTGAGACATCGGTTGTCACCTCTGCTTTTTGGTGCTTCTGTTTCTCATAATAAACCTGTAGCCACATACATAGTTAAAAATGCATGTGCATGCGCATTTGGAGCATAAGCTTCTTCAGCTTGGTGAACAACTCACAATTATTTCGTTAGCGATTATGGTTTCTTCATATATCACTTGTTTTTGTTTATGCATCAATCAAACACCTGGTGAAATAGCCAGGGTATTGCTCAGAGTCTCACAAACTTCAAAAACTAAGCACAGCTGAGA
Source organism: Steatornis caripensis (assembly GCA_013398225.1). Lineage (NCBI taxonomy): Eukaryota > Metazoa > Chordata > Aves > Caprimulgiformes > Steatornithidae > Steatornis > Steatornis caripensis. The sequence continues at coordinate 225,982 of VZSC01013943.1, forward strand.
GGTGGGGTGAATTGTGCTGGGGCAGGGTCACATAAATGCTGATATACCACTGTAGGGATCAACGCAAAGCTCTCTGGAAGGAGTTAGGTTATTCTGACATATCAGCTCAGCTACAAGTAATTTGGGAAACCCTCATCACTACACAGTGTGATTTTAAGTCCGAAATATCTCAGGATTTTGCAAAAATAAGAATTTTCTCTTACTAAAATAACTATTGAGCTTTCAGATTGCAGAGAGGATTTCTTGTACCTACTGTCACCACACCAGGAACTGGAGAAGTGTGATGCTGAACTGGAGTTAATAAACCCAGTCAGACCTTGATGAGAGCTAATGAACTCTTACGGCTTCTTGCTGACTGTGTGGCACCATGCAGTTTTCATGCCATAATTTTCCTCATCATTTCAGGTCCAGGGACACAGTGTTGGGTAGTTGCTGCCGTAAGCCCATAGGCCTTATTAACACCACAGTCCCTGCCCTGTGCGATGCAGACATACAGCGCTTCTGGACCCATGTTGGCTCTGGCAGCAGTACTATGTTTGTACCTGCTCTATAACTAGTTTCACAGGCTCCAGGTTAATGAGCACAGGCTCCCTGACACAGCTGATGCTCAAGACCCAGCTCTCAGGCTTTGCTCTGTTTAGTAGTCTGGAGATTATTCAGCGAACAGCACTCCAGAAAATCATATTTGTACCTGTAAAACTGAAGGAAATACTAATATAAGCAGGTTTTAAAAAGTACAGATACCAAAACAAGAATACCTAGATACTTTTGGGTCTAACGATCAGATTCAGCTAAAGAGATTTGTCTCACCAATAAAATACCTAGAGCTTGTCAAAACAGTGGACTAACCTTTTATTTTTTTTGACAAGGTCGAGTGTCCAAGAGTGCTAAGAAATATAATATTCATGGCTCAGATGTGAAACGTTGCTGTAAGTAAAAGACCAGTTAAACAACAGAAAACAAAGAGTAGGTTTAAATGGTTATTGCCTCTTCAATTTAAGAACAAACTATTAAATAAATTCCTAACTAACTACTGCCACTATTCAAAGCCATATCATAAAACCAACTGAGTACAAATTTGCACTTTAGAGAAGGAAGGTGTAAATAATAACATTAGTATTATTATTTATTTAGAGTCAAAGAAATAACGTCAATGATGAAAAACCACTCGTGCAGCACTCCTTGCCCTTGGTGGATAATTAGTACTCAGCAAAAATCACAAAGCATTAAAATACTTATTCAAACAAGAGTGTAGCTAGTCAGAAAAACCAAAACCAACCAAACAAAAACACCCCAGCTGGTGACCTAACCTCTCTGCACAGCTCACTGCTTTTCTTCACTACTCGGGAAGCGCACGCAATATCTGTGCTAACAACAGATACGGTCCTTCTGCGACTGTGCAAGCACACCAGTGTATTTACTACTATTCATTCCCCATTGATTGCTTCACTTTCCACATGAATAGTAACACTATTAATTATTTGCTGAAGTCGCCTTTAGAACTCTGTATCAGTCTGCAAGACTGAATTCCACGTTATAACTTACGGGATCATTTTAGAACTGCATTCATGGTGTATATGCTAAATAAAATGGATGGATGCTCAGAACAGAACAATACTGCAGGACTGAGTCCGCATTGCTCTCAAGAACATGTTTTACCCATATTTTCAGTGGGACACTGTGCTTACTAGATCAGTCTTCTAATGACAATGGTGTCATTTTCAGTTTTGTGGGTGGAAATTTACACAGCGGCTGATACAAGAACGTGAGAGGTGGGGCTGGAACAGGGAACAGGCTGGAGTAGCCTGTCCAAAAATTATATCTATTTCCAGTGTAGAAGAAGAGGTAAATAAGAAAAAACCAAAAAACAGGAAAGGAGGGTAACAGGAGAGAACCTCTTGGGGTCTTTTGTGTGTAGTAAAATTTCTATGAATAGCGTGAGCCATCTGACAGTTACAAAGCACACTCTGTCTCATTACAGACTGAACTGCTTTACATTAGTGATTAGAAAAACTTCATAATTTAAACAGATTGAAATTTTACAGAATGTCTAGAAAAGTTAAAACCTAAAATTTGGGACTTGAGGAACAAAGAGATAGCACTGAGAGTCTGAGAAGTGACACCATATTTTTCATTATCCAGTCAAAAAACCCTGTGGGATCACATAAACTTGTCCTACTCTTGTGGCAACCTTGAAGGAGCCTGAGCAGAAGAACCGGTTGATAAGAAATAAAGCTAGCAGGTAGCAAATTCACAACCAACATAGAAAGGTGAAGGTGAGCCATGATACTCCTTGTCACAGGCTACTGTGAATGCTAATAGTCTCCTGGGGTTCAACAGGAGAAATCCACATGAAAGAAATCCGTTGAAGATTACTGAATACTGAATTACAGCAGCCATACCTTGCTCACAGCGTTCCTGAATGGCAAATGGCTGAAAGCTGGGAGAATACTCATGGGAAATGGTACATACAGTTGCCCTGGTTCCCACACTCTTTGGCTGTCTCAGATGGGACAGTCGGTGACAGCACACCGTGATGTCTTAATCTTTGATCTGACCCAGTGTTCAATTCAACAAAATTCTTTCACTTAGACAGAATATGCAATACGGTTAAAATGATTTTTTGGTGAGATGGCAAGGTCATAGTATTTTTTAAAATACACAGTCCTCTTGTGAACTCAATTACCTTTCAAAACTCAAAGCTGATAGCAAATGTTATACTGGCCACTTGTCTGCACCTTGCCTCACGGTTAATACCTGCACTTGGCAGGCTCTCTTTCATCCCGTACTGTATAACTATTCGTGTTTATCNAAAATACTTATTCAAACAAGAGTGTAGCTAGTCAGAAAAACCAAAACCAACCAAACAAAAACACCCCAGCTGGTGACCTAACCTCTCTGCACAGCTCACTGCTTTTCTTCACTACTCGGGAAGCGCACGCAATATCTGTGCTAACAACAGATACGGTCCTTCTGCGACTGTGCAAGCACACCAGTGTATTTACTACTATTCATTCCCCATTGATTGCTTCACTTTCCACATGAATAGTAACACTATTAATTATTTGCTGAAGTCGCCTTTAGAACTCTGTATCAGTCTGCAAGACTGAATTCCACGTTATAACTTACGGGATCATTTTAGAACTGCATTCATGGTGTATATGCTAAATAAAATGGATGGATGCTCAGAACAGAACAATACTGCAGGACTGAGTCCGCATTGCTCTCAAGAACATGTTTTACCCATATTTTCAGTGGGACACTGTGCTTACTAGATCAGTCTTCTAATGACAATGGTGTCATTTTCAGTTTTGTGGGTGGAAATTTACACAGCGGCTGATACAAGAACGTGAGAGGTGGGGCTGGAACAGGGAACAGGCTGGAGTAGCCTGTCCAAAAATTATATCTATTTCCAGTGTAGAAGAAGAGGTAAATAAGAAAAAACCAAAAAACAGGAAAGGAGGGTAACAGGAGAGAACCTCTTGGGGTCTTTTGTGTGTAGTAAAATTTCTATGAATAGCGTGAGCCATCTGACAGTTACAAAGCACACTCTGTCTCATTACAGACTGAACTGCTTTACATTAGTGATTAGAAAAACTTCATAATTTAAACAGATTGAAATTTTACAGAATGTCTAGAAAAGTTAAAACCTAAAATTTGGGACTTGAGGAACAAAGAGATAGCACTGAGAGTCTGAGAAGTGACACCATATTTTTCATTATCCAGTCAAAAAACCCTGTGGGATCACATAAACTTGTCCTACTCTTGTGGCAANGAATGTCTAGAAATGTTAAAACCTAAAATTTGGGACTTGAGGAACAAAGAGATAGCACTGAGATTCTGAGAAGTGACACGATATTTTTCATTATCCAGTCAAAAAACCCTGTGGGATCACATAAACTTGTCCTACTCTTGTGGCAACCTTGAAGGAGCCTGAGCAGAAGAACCGGTTGATAAGAAATAAAGCTAGCAGGTAGCAAATTCACAACCAACATAGAAAGGTGAAGGTGAGCCATGATACTCCTTGTCACAGGCTACTGTGAATGCTAATAGTCTCCTGGGGTTCAACAGGAGAAATCCACATGAAAGAAATCCGTTGAAGATTACTGAATACTGAATTACAGCAGCCATACCTTGCTCACAGCGTTCCTGAATGGCAAATGGCTGAAAGCTGGGAGAATACTCATGGGAAATGGTACATACAGTTGCCCTGGTTCCCACACTCTTTGGCTGTCTCAGATGGGACAGTCGGTGACAGCACACCGTGATGTCTTAATCTTTGATCTGACCCAGTGTTCAATTCAACAAAATTCTTTCACTTAGACAGAATATGCAATACGGTTAAAATGATTTTTTGGTGAGATGGCAAGGTCATAGTATTTTTTAAAATACACAGTCCTCTTGTGAACTGAATTACCTTTCAAAACTCAAAGCTGATAGCAAATGTTATACTGGCCACTTGTCTGCACCTTGCCTCACGGTTAATACCTGCACTTGGCAGGCTCTCTTTCATCCCGTACTGTATAACTATTTGTGTTTATCCTACAGAGACTACCAAGTTTTCCAGGCTCTTGCATTCCCAGCCTTTCTGACAAAAACACTACTCCTTTCAATCCGCTCTTGAGATTAGTCCCACATGCTGCAGTGCTTCCACATGAACACCAGCCCAGGAGATTCACCAGCCGACCTAAACGTAAGGGACTACCTATGTTGGCATCCAGCGACAGCAGTGCAGTCTACAGCTGGGCGGTGCAGTGAGGTACTCATTCCCCACCCTTACCCTTCCCATCCTTTCCTCTTCCTTCCTCAAAAATACACATGTTCATATTCTGCTATTTCAAATAAAGACTACCGAAGTGTACTATGATGAGGAATATAGCAAAAGCTTATCTCTCTCCCACCTTTCTCTCTGATTCATTACGTAGTTCCTCCTTCAAATCTTTCCTATCCTCTAATTTCTCTTTCCAGGTGTCTTGTCCTATCAGAAAGAACTGTGGGAAACCAAACATGATGGCTGAATTACAGGAACTACAATCCATGAATAGAAGAAGTCTAAAAGTAACGAACTTGGAAGATTTTACTGTTCTCTGCTTGTGGTTCCCCTCTGATACCCTAACTTCTAATTTTTTGCCCCGTCTCTTCTACACCCATTCATTCATCCCTTCTCACTGCTTTCCCTTGCAACCCCAGTGCACTGCCCCCTCTCCTCCCCCACCTCCCACCACATTTCCTGGAAAGATCTTCTCCTTTTTTCTTTTTTTTTTNTTCCTTCCTCAAAAATACACATGTTCATATTCTGCTATTTCAAATAAAAACTATGAAGTGTACTATGATGAGGAATATAGCAAAAGCTTATCTCTCTCCCACCTTTCTCTCTCATTCATTACGTAGTTCCTCCTTCAAATCTTTCCTATCCTCTAATTTCTCTTTCCAGGTGTCTTGTCCTATCAGAAAGAACTGTGGGAAACCAAACATGATGGCTGAATTACAGGAACTACAATCCATGAATAGAAGAAGTCTAAAAGTAACGAACTTGGAAGATTTTACTGTTCTCTGCTTGTGGTTCCCCTCTGATACCCTAACTTCTAATTTTTTGCCCCGTCTCTTCTACACCCATTCATTCATCCCTTCTCACTGCTTTCCCTTGCAACCCCAGTGCACTGCCCCCTCTCCTCCCCCACCTCCCACCACATTTCCTGGAAAGATCTTCTCCTTTTTTCTTTTTTTTTTTTTTTCTGTTCTGTATGTTTGTTTGTTTGTTTTACAAAGAGGTTTTAATTCACCCTCCTCCAAAATCCAGTAGAGCAAGTGACAGCAGGGCAGCCTTACTCCCCCACTTGCTACTCCTGTGTGGGCAGGGACAGAGGGGCTGTGGGCTGTTGCGACACCACTTTCTGGAAGAGAAATGTGAAAACTATTACTACCACCACCACCTTTGAGTCTATCTACATTATTTAATGATGACTGTTACCACAGCTCCTATCCTCATCACCATCACTACAGCCAATGCTCTTAGGCTGTTACTAGTTATCAGCCACCAAGTTGAGTCTTACGGACCTTAAGTCTGTCTTTCAAACCTTCTCTATATTATAAAAAAAGAAAATTTTCCTACCATCCCTGGACTTGTTATCTTAAGCGCCAGCTGTGCTTGGTTTGTGGAAGACATTAAATGCTTTTGCGAAGCAGTATGTCCAAGCTGTGTGTGCCTCGGAGCATGGCCTGATGCTCTTGCTGCACCTCTCCGCTATGTCTGATCCAGCAAAGGGAACCTCATGGACTCAGGAAAAAGCTGAAAGGTCTGCTAATGTTACGAAACACAACGCTGTGCCCAGCTTCTGCAGAGATACATTTGGTTAGCCAGAGCAACACCACCCCCACTCCAGCATGTTCTCTGCAGACCAAGAAGTCCTATCTACATGAATTTATTCATGTTGTTGTCAAACAAAGAAAAGAAAAGGAAAAGTAGAAATCCTTTCATGACACCTTGTGAATTCGTGGAGGACTTTTTCATATTTATTATTGTTTACCTCATTCTGTGCAGGGCTATAAGGTCCAGTAAACTTGCTCTTAATCAATGCTTTATATACCGCGACTGATCTGTGTCCTACAGTGGGATAAAATTGGTAACAGCTTTCCTAACAAAGAACACAATTTCTCTGACAACTGAACTATGAAATACTTCCATTTCCACTTAACAGAGTCTTCTGTTTTGCCACCTTTGATATTTGAAGTAACAGAAAACTTTGATTTTTCCCTTTTTTATTTCCCCAAACCGAAAGAGGCAGCAGAATGCAGAGCAGCAGCTTTCTCGGAGAAAGAGCAGAAGTGGGAAGGAAAGACAGCGAATGATTGCCACCAAGAGGGAAAACACAAAACTGCAGCGTGTGCCCCTCGACTGTTTTTTCCCCCTCTCTGTGCAATCCTGATAGGGAAAACATGTCAGTCAGCTCTCATAGCAGCACCCTAACAATCAGCTTTTAAAAAAAAAAGTTTTCAACTTTTGCTTATTTTCCTCAGCAGAATTTACACTATATTTATCCTTAGAAATTTAGCAGTGAGTTTTTATTTTTAAACAATTAGGGAGAACTCGTTCGGTAAGCACAGTGAAAGCCTGTGAATGTCTGTCTTGCATTTAAAGAACATTATCCCATGAAAACTTTTTTGTATGCCTAAAAGCAAATTCCAACTTCACAAAAATCAGCAGGAAGAGAATAATGGCATTCTCTGCAGGGGGAAGAGGAAGGCCACCTTACTTCTTTTATTTGCACGGTGTGGCACTCATGATCTTATATAAAAATACTTGCAATACAAAATACTGGTGAACATACCTCAATGCACCCAAAGTTGTGATAAAGTGGTCATTTTTTAATATCCCATCCATTTTTTAAAGGTAGATTCTGGCTTATATAGAAAACATGTGCTTTCTAGTTCTGTCACTATTTTCTGTGACATCGGGTCCCACTTCATAGAATCATAGAATCATAGAATGGTAGGGGTTGGAAGGGACCTCTAGAGATCATCTAGTTCAAGCCCCCTGCTAAAGCAGGTTAGCCTAGAGCAGGTTGCACAGGAATGCGTCCAGGCGGGTTTTGA
>VZSC01013943.1:238335-251301 GCA_013398225.1 Steatornis caripensis
GGGTCGCGCCCCGCGTGTCGCCGCCGGGCAGCGGCGCAGCCCCGCAGCGAGTCGTGGGGACACTGCGCTGCCGCCCTTCCCGAGGAGCCCGTAAGAAGAGGGGATACCGCTGCCCGCCGGCCCGGCGCGCCCCTGTGGCCGCCTTGGTCTGGGCTTCCCGCGAGGGAGCGGGAGCTGTGGGGAGGGGAGAGGGTCCCGCGGGTGCCTCCTCGTCGCCTCGCTGGGTGTTCGCTACAAATGNCCCTTCCCGAGGAGCCCGTAAGAAGAGGGGATACCGCTGCCCGCCGGCCCGGCGCGCCCCTGTGGCCGCCTTGGTCTGGGCTTCCCGCGAGGGAGCGGGAGCTGTGGGGAGGGGAGAGGGTCCCGCGGGTGCCTCCTCGTCGCCTCGCTGGGTGTTCTGGTGTCCCAGGTGTTCGCGGGTGTCCGTCCGCGGTCACTTGGCCAGAGCTTTGCCGTGTGAGCCTCGTGGCCGTCACGGTTCTCGGCGCCGCTGATCGCGTTCTTATTCCGCCGAAGCTGCGCTCCGGGAGCGGTGACGGTCACCCGGGCAAGGGAGGAGTCTCGCCGTTAAAATCCCGCTGAGGTTCGTTCTGAGCCTTTCCTAAGGGACGCGCAGATACCAGACGCCAGGCCGCACTTTTCCTCCTTTGAAAGACGTCTTCTAAAGTGCATTTTCTCTTTCTGTTTAAGGATTTTTGTCCTTTGCTTGCAGTCTGCCTTCTGCCAGTAGGTTGGTTCATTTCTGTATCAAGCCGTTTATGTCACACGTGATTTGTAACTATGCTTCTGCTGTCCGATCTCTCTGCAAATGGCTGTGACTTTCCCAGCTCTTGACTACACAAGACCTTTCATCTTGCTCTGAAGACAGAGACCTCCTTAAGAAAAGTCCTTTTTCCACTCTCTGCCACCTCCTCCTCTGGCAATACATAGGCATGTTAGCTCTGTTGCGTTTTTACAAAACCATTATCGCTGTCCTTAACTCCCGTATTTACTTTTGTCCCAGAGGGCTAAGGTTATTCCTGCCTGTTGTGACACCTTTTAATTATGTTTTACATTCTTTGATGGTACTACCAGCGGCTTTTCAAATGCATCTAGATTTTGTCGTTAGTTAAAAATTTAGTAAAGTCCTTGGCATATATCTTGATTATTTCTTGGAACAGAAAAGAATTTGGATACGAGCTGTCAGTGTGCCCAGGTGGCCAAGAAGGCCAACAGGATCCTGGCTTTATCAGAATCAGCGTGGCCAGCAGGACCAGTGAAGTGATCGTCCCCCTGTACTCGGCACTGGTGAGGCCGAACTTCGAACACTGAGTTCAGTTTTGGACCTCTCACGACAAAAAAGACATTGAAGTGCTGGAGCATGTCCAAAGGGGGGCAGTAAAGCTGGTGAAGGGTCTAGAGAACAAATCTTACGAGGAGCGGCTGAGGGAGCTGGGGTTGTTTAGCCTGGAGAAAAGGAGGCTGAGGGGAGACCTTATCACTCTCTACAACTACCTGAAGGAGGTTGCAGCGAGGTGGATGTTGGCTTCTTCTCCCAAGTGACAAGTGACAGGACAAGAGGAAATGACGTCAAGTTGCACCAGGGGAGGTTTAGATTGGATATTAGGAAAAATTTCTTTACCAAAAGGGTTGGCAAGCATTGGAATAGGCTGCCCAGGGAAGCAGTGGAGTCACCATCCCTGGAGGTATTTAAAAGACCTGTAAAGGTGGTGCTGAGGGGCGTAGTTTAGTGGTGCACTTGGCAGTGTTAGGTTAATGGTTAGACTTGATGATCTTGAAGGTCTTTTCCAACCCAAGTATTTCTGTGATTCTCTGAAAACCTGAAGTTATTCCCAGTAATAGTTTATATTATTCATCATAGTGTCAGGTTTGGTATGCTAAATAGGCAGTAAACTATTATTTTTATTAGGGACATTTTAACCCAATTACATACAATGTGTAGCTGATGCATTAACATTTAGAAGTTATGAGTACCGAAGTCTGTATTTAAGGATGTACACAGGAAGTTATTTTTGCATTCTTTTTAACAAAATACTTTCATTCTTCTTACCGGAATTCATTTTCTGTGTTCTTTCTTTGTTGCTTTACATTTCTGTTCTCTCCATTATTGATTCTGCTTTAGTTTTTGTGTCCTGAATCTACTTGCTCTTGTGATCATTCCTTCATCCTGTCTATTCCTCAGCTTGTTACCGTCTTCTGCTGTAACTGTACCCAACCAGCCTATTTCACTCTGGGCTGTTCTGCTGAGCACTGTGATGCTGCTACGCTAAAGGCAGACTGTAGCCAATTTCACTTCTGCTGTAGGTCTCAAAGTATGGGAGCACAGGATTAGGAGATGTGTCCATTGGAAAGATAGAGTGACAAGACTGTCAATCAAAATTATCCCGTGTACTGCTTAGGATATATAAGAATAAGTTTCTTTTCTGCTACACTTACTCAGATTTTCTTGATTGATTATTCACGTCAGTCTTTGGACCTGGTGATTCTAACGCTTGATATTCTGTCATGTAGGAATGAAAATTTAATGGTTTTAATCTTTTTCTATTCTAGGAAGTAATGTTTTAAGCATGTCATCAGGCATCCAAATAAAACCAAAGACTGCCGTACAGAAAAGCAAGACATCTCCTCCTTTGCCGCGTTCTCCAGAACATGCAATTAAACCACAGCCAAGGCCTAGTGACAAGCTGAATCCGAAAACTATTGATCCGGTATGTACAGGTAGTGGGTTTTCTGGTTGTTTGTTTAAAACAGATGTCTTGGAAGAACTTTCCTTACTTTATGAAATACATGCAGGACATGCTTCTTGTGGTCCTCTTTTGTAAATTTAAACTAAACTTTTGTTATTAATCATATAACCCTAATTTTTAATCTCAAATGCCTGAGACGTAATGTGTTTATTACCTTTTTTAAAACAGGAGCTTTGATACAATTGTGGTTTGGATAATAACTTTATTATTTTCCATGTAATTTTGCCCTAAAAAGAGATTTAGACCTAAGAGTTAGAAAGGGCTGAGGGTTTTGTGGTATAATTAGAAGCTTTGGCACCTGCTCCTTTTGGAGGAACTGATCTCAGTTATGTAATGAAACCAAGAATCAGATAGCGTCTTGAAGATGGTCTAGACCTTATAAAATATAGCAAATGAATTGCTAGTGAGCATTACTTGAAATTCCCAAGTACTGTGAGTAGGTAATACTTTGGGAAGAATTTGGGCTCTTGGGAGAAGACTGATGAAAGGATTTCTTTATTTCACGAAAGTCACACGCCTGGAGAACTAGCTTTGAGTGGGTGAATTAAAGCTCACCGCTGGGCCATATCAGCCAATCAAGTAGTAACATCAGAGTCTTTTTGGAAAACTAAATGCAGGAGTACTTTAGTGAGTACTTTATGCGGGAGTACTTTAGTTTCTAGTTTGCCATAAACAGAGGCTGAATACTTTCATGTTGGCATTTTTTTTTAAACCTTTTTGCAAGTAGTGCAATGAGTTAATTAAGCCAAGAAGTTGTCAAATTGTGCATACAATTTTAACAATGTTAACGTAGGTTCAAACACTCGAAAGATAAGAATGAAGATTTCATGGTATTTCCTGCTATATGCTTTGTGACAAGATGTTTAATCTGGGAAGTAGCATTGAATGATCTTGCTAATAAATAATATCGTAGTTCATCTGCATGAGAAGCATGTATATGATAAAAAACAACTTTGTGCAAGCTTTCCTCCTTTGAAGTTCCTAGTTTTCTTCTCCAGTGAGTCCTCCATAGATTCTTACCCAGTATGAACCTCCCTGCTGGTTTCCAGTGCTCTCATACCATCTTGCCCAACATTTGGTGTTTCTCCCACATCTTGCCGCCTTGTAATTTTGTCTATACTCAAATCAAGATGGAATTAGAGTAAATATGCCTTCTGCATGTTACCAGTATAACAACTATAAGAGCATCAGGAAAGTGAGAGGTCCTTAATCTGTTAAGGAGAGAACATGTAAGACTTCATGTCCTGGTTTGAGCTAGGACAGAACCAATTATCTTTTTAGTAATTTTACTTTTCAGAAGAGACTTAACTCTTAGTACTCCTAACTAAAAAAGTAAAATTACTAAAAAGAAAATTGGTTCTGTCTTAGCTCAAACCAGGACACTTCAGTGTTAAAATTCTCAAGAGAAAATGGAAAAATAGGGGTATTTCATCAGGAGAGCACTGATTCTACATTATTTATTTGTTTTTACAACTTCCTAGCCAGGAAATTCTGAAAAGCGGTTTTCTGGTAAATGTACCAAATATATGCTTTCCACCCCATAGAGGCAGTTCTTTTTTTGATTAGTTTTAGAATTTAGAACTACTAAGTTTCTTTTTTGGTAAACTGCAGTTTTAACATATTCAAAATAGTTATCAAATATTACTGTTATGAACAAATAATGCATCTCTTTTTTTTTTTCCCCCCCTCACAGTTTTGTGGTCATTCTCGACCGCTTTCTGCATTTGCTGCTATATACGCTAAAGGTGGGATTCCATGCAGGTGTGTTGGTTTTGTTTATTGTTTTACTAAATATATTATGGTTAGGTAGAATTATAGGGATTGAAATACATCTATTAACGTTTGATCTTTTAGTTAGGCTGTTTGATTAAATTCGTTTCTCAAAAAGATTTCTGATGCATAACTCTTTTCAAAGCAGAAAGCAATATTACATGTCTTTGGAATTGTCTTCTTTTTGTTCTTTTTTTATGCTGTGTTAATACTGAAGCTGCAGTTTTAAAGAATAGATAGCTATTTGGACATTTGGTTTACTAAGCCTCTTTCGTGAGAGAAGTTGATTTCTTCATGTAATGGTGTTTACGTCTCCCTACTAACGAACTTAATAAAATTAGTGCCATTTTAATAAGTAGACTTCTTGCAGTCTTTTTTTGTCTGAAGTGCTATGACAACATTTTCTTGAATATTTCAATTCTGAGTTCTCAGATATTAACCAAACTACTTGTAAGAAATAGTTTGTGGTATTTTAAGTTACTTTTGTCTATTATATATTTACCTAGACAATAAGCACTTTAGTGTTTTTTCAAGTGGATTCAGAACAAAAATGTAAGTAATCATTCATATGTGTTTATAAATGTATAAAATAATCATTAATACATAGTCTTTATCTGTATCTTAGGAGTAACTGATGAATTCCGCTATGATTTTCTTTCAGTTTCAACTGATTTCCCTTGCCAATTGTTATTTGAGGAAAATGTTTCTTGATATTTATCAAAATAAATAACTTTGCAAAGGGAGCATCTTCTGTGTCAGTATGAGAGGCATCTATAATTTTTACAACTTTTATTTTCTGATTTCTGTGTGATTGGGAGCAGAATTTTGGAAACTGCCATACTTGGGAATTATAAGAATTGCACTGTTAAATACATACATTTCACTAAGGAGAATAGTGTGTATTCAAACTGTGTATATAACATTGTCGTAATACTGCAAACCAATTGGCGATATGTTTAAAGTGAATAGTGTTGGCAATAACTTATATATTATTATATGTTAATTTGTTAAAACTTTATTCTTTATACAGGTTAGTGCATGGCTCAGTAAAGCACAGACTGCAATGGGAGTGCCTTCCTGAAACCGTTCCCTTTAATCCTCTTCTTGTAACACTGGCAGAGGTAAACTCAATTTTCTTGCAAAGTGAAGCATCCAGGATTTCCTAATTGTAAATGGCATTTTGTAACAAGCTAAGCTAGCTAACTTAGACTCATGTACTAGGAAAATATGAAAAAAAAACATTTGTGAGGATCTTGTATGAATGAAGATGGTCAAGAACATTGCAATTTGTAGTTCTTTAGTTAGAGCATTCGGAAAGAGCTAGGTAGAGCTATTTAATCTTTGAGATACTGGCCAAATGCAGGACTGCATCTCGGGTTCCCAACTGTTGAATGAAATACTTCAATCCATTTGTGGCTTTGCACGTTCTTTTGTAACAAACTTGTTTTGATTCTTTTTTGTGTATAAAGCCTACCTATTGAAGTAAGAGTGCTCTCCTCAATAGATTGAACTAATACAGTGGAAATAGGAACCCGTAAATAAGTGAAAGAGAAATACTGTGTATTATGTTCAGGCTTCTGTTTTCTCAGCATCATCTGCAACGTTTGTCACCAAATATGTTTCAGGAGTATAAATAAATGTTGAATCCAGTCTGGTAGATCGAATAAAGTGCATACTCTACAGGTGGCTTTATTTTTTTTTTCTTTTCTTTTAAGATTAAACAAAGCTTTCAATACCTAAAGTAACTTAGAGCCTCTATTACGGAAAAAATAAAGACTTCAGCTGTAGAGCTTTATCTTTTAAGTTCTGCCAGTCAGGTATTCACTAGATATGCATATTTGTACCATCTACAAGCTTTTTGTGTTGCAGGAGCATGTGTGTGGTCGGATATGTCTTTCCTTCCATAATTCACCACCTATTTGGTTTTTTCCTTCAGGGTATGAAAGCCATTTACAAATACAGCCTATTTTTTTTCATGGTCTTCTTGAAAAATTACGTTGAGTAGTTAGATTAAGGGTAGTGAAGTACGAATATTGATTGAACTGACAGTATTCATAATGTGATTTTTAATATTCAGTGTTCCAAAAGAAAAACCAAGATTATTCTGTGAGCAGAGTTGTACTCAATGGCTCCACATGGTGGAGTTAGTGTGTTTTATGTTTTACACTGATATAGCACAATCTAAACTTTATCTTGCTGCTATGTGGAACTTTTAAAATGTGTTTTTGTTTAAAAGAAAGCTAACTATTAAGCAAACATGTTTTACACTTGCAACAGGGTCTGAGAGAGACAAAACATCCCTATACATTTGTTTCAAAGGAGGGTTTTAAAGAATTACTTATGGTTGAAGGTGCTACTGAGAAAGCAATTCCCTTGTTGCCTCATCTAGTTCCAGTGTTAAAGGCTACATTGGTATGTCTTACTCTTCATGCAGAGATTTTCATGGGTCTGATTTTTTTTTTTTGTTTTTCTTGTGCTGGTGAGGACTACATGGAAAATATTAATGTGATAAATCTATTGCATGGTGTTTTGGTTTGGGATCTGGGGGAGTGGGTATAGTTTCTTTTTCTCATGTTAACTCTGCCTTGGTTTTATTAGATAAATATGTCTTTAACTGTAAATTCAAATTCAAATTCAACTCCTTTTAGAGCTGTATGACAGTAGCTGTGGGCAAATTCTGTGGAAATGTTATATTAAAGATCTGAATAGAAGCAGAAATAAATATATGTATTGGTGGTGGTTTTATATATCCACATAGTAACATGAAAAAAAAAATTGAGGTGAAGTAAAATGGAGATGCGAGAATAAATACTTACCTGTTAAAAATTCAGAACATGCTACAAAGATAAAACAGAATATGCCAATGAGGAAAAGGAAAGAATACAGTTAAAATGTTTGAGGGCATATTCTTCAGTTTTAAACTATTTGTAACTTTTCTACTCCTTCAGAAAATAAAATAAGGTGAAGTATTGGACTCAAAGGTATTCTCTTTTGGGTCTTTTTCATATGTTTAACAGCACTTTTCTGGTTCAGCTACTTGCTGTGCTTTAATCTAGCTGTGTTTCAGTTCTGGTTTTGTAGAGGTGGCTGAAAGTTTGAAAATTCTTTCTGATCAATCAGAGGTATAATAGAAGATCAGAATTGTGTGTTATCAGTATCTTTGGTTCAGTTTGGAAGACAAAATTAGAAGAACTGTTCTTGTCTGTTCTTCCAATTACTATTACTCATCTGATAATCTTCATTGTTGAACTGTTTTGGTATAAAGTCTTGTTAAACCTTCTACTGCACAAGCAGTCGATGACTTCTAGTTAAAAAAAGCGCGTCTAGTTAAAAAAATAATGTCAGAGTGGAAAAATAACTGTTTAAATAAAAGTCAGTATTAGTACAAGAACAAAATAAATTGTCATGAATCAATTTCACTGCTAAAGGAAGAGTGAGATAAGTCAGGTATCAAAGAACCCTCCCATGGGAACAATAAAGATGACAAAGCTCCCTGGAAGTGTATAAGAGCCTGATAATTGCTGGCAGGTAACAAAGCTGTAGTTGGCAGGGGACTAAATTATTTGAGCCAGAAAGTCATTGGCTCCCATGTTTCTCCAACAAAGACAATTATTGTTATGAGTTACATATAAATCACCCGGAATTATTTACATATGTAAATAAAATGTTGTCTTCCAATTTCGACATAACTGCATTTGAAGAGTTCTTTCTAATATGCTGTGAACCATTAAAATTGTTGGTGTGGTAAACTGTTGGATTTGTGTGCTGAATTTTTTATTTCATCAATAATAAATTGTTAGTTTATTTGTCTCAGAAGAAATGCAAGAGTTTCACTGACATGTTGTGGATACTTTTGTTTTCTACTTTAAAAACGTACTATTGGTTTTAAATGTTTCCTCTAGATACTACTATTCAGTCATATTGTACTTGTATTTCTAAACTTGTAACATTATAAAAATTAGCAGTTACACAGTAGTTTTGATTTTCAAAAATAGTATATACAATCATAATATAGAGATTGCAGGTTTGAAGAACTTGTGCATTTGTCTGAATATTACTGACAGGATTTTATTTTTTTCCACTCTGAAGGCCCATTCGGATGATGAAGTATTCGGAAGGGGATTGGATGCTTTAGTTCAACTGAGTGCTGTTGTTGGCCCATCTCTTAATGATCATGTTAAGCATCTACTCACAAATGTAAGGTTTTAATGCTGTAGTTAAAAATCATCTGTATTTTTATGGTACTTTTGTTGAGACGTTTACTATAATATCTGCACAGATACAATGGAGGACTCAGCAGTTCCATGAAAAGCATTACATCATATATTCCTCAGTGTAAGTCCATCATTCTTTTATAGTATGGTGAATTAAAAAATTCTAGCAAGGTCCAAAAACTGTTGTTAACGTAAATTGGCGAATAATGGAAGTCTTGTCTCTACTATTTAAAAAAAATCCAACTTCAAGCCTGAGGTGAAATAGATGTTATGTCTTGAAGAGAAGTTTGTGTTTATTGCAAAATGAGTTTTGCAATTTAAGTGAATATTTTTTTTTTAAATCTGTGAAAGTTTCAATAAATTAACATAATCAAATATTCCCACTTCTTTCAGAGGAGAATTCTGCACAACGAAGTTTTCATTAAATAAACTCAGAGCGGGACTGTGGAAAGTATTTCTATACTGAGTCCTTCTGTAGACATCCTTCCTCTGGCAGGCAGGCTTTTCATGATTTCGTTTAGCCTGCTTCCTAAGTGCACTTTTACAGCAAAATAAAAGGACCTTTTAGACACTCAGTGTAGAAGAGAGAAATTGCAGTAGTTTTTTTAAAAGTATTTCCATTATAATAAATCTCTTTCAGCACACGTGAAAATGTGTTAACTTTTCATGTGGACAGCACTTTTAAGAATGACTTTACCTCTTTAAAATTTGTTTGCTAAAAGAAAAAAAAAAGTCTTTTTTTGGCTAACAGTTTAGACTGCTTTGAATTTAAGTTTCTCATCAGTTAATAGTTTATTGCTTTTGCCTTGACTGAGTTCCATACTTAGACATCAGTTACAAGCTATAAAGTGATGTTTCTTTTTGGCTTTAATTTTCCAAAGATAAAAAGAAATAAAGTAATAAAATAGAACTATATTGACCTCTTTGCATATATTGTACTATATTGTGCAACAAATCTTTTTATTTTACTTTTTCAATAGCTTTCAAGGAGATTAATGGACAAGAAATTTAAAGAAAAAATTACTGTTGCTTTACAGATGTTGGAGCAATATGGTGGAAAGGTGCGTTGACCAGATGATTATTCTGTAATCTACACGTTTGAATGCAATTTTGCCCAAACAACTTCCATCTCTGTCTTTCAGATTAAGAATGCCATTCTGAAATCTGCTTATTTTTACATGTCACAAGTATTCATATCACATAAAACAGAGGTTTTAACACTGCGGCAATCAGCAGAGTTGTGTTCCAGTCCATAGTAAAGTAGTTGTTTTAGTCTGTTTGACATATTGAGTGATAGTATAAATGACATTAAATTTACTCTGGGTGATCCATATTCTGCCAGTTAGGTTTTGTTGTCTTCCATGTTTTGATCTCCCGCTTTTCATTTGTGTTCTCCGTTGTTTTAATCTCCAAGCAGGAAATACAGGAGTATGTCTCGGTAAAATATTCCAGGGGATCTATACCTACATAAGAAGCTGCATGGCTGGATTCTTACAGCACAGCACACCAAGCCCCGTTCAGGAGAATTCTTTTTGGGAGCAAGTGATCTTCCGTGTGGATTCCTACCCATGATATTCACATGGAACATTTTATTGTCCTTGGTGGGAAGCCTGTGCAGACATAGTGATTAAATGAGATGATAGATAGATACTTACTATTCTTTCTTGAAAATTCTCCATTTCTCTAGAAAGTCTAAATTTTTTTCCAGGTTTGAACTCATGTGACAAATAGGTTAGTTATGTAGGGTAAATCCAGGATGCCTAAGATAAGTCCTTAATACAAGTTAGGCATTGCAGCACTTAGAAAGTAGATGCTTATGCTGAGTAAAGCATGTGAGCTTCTTGTACAGACCATAGAGTAGCATAGATACCCATGAAGAGTGATCCAGGATTTCACCAAATGTCAACTAGTAAATAACTTCTGTCCCCTTCTGGAGTATCGACACTGGCCTCAGGCTGAATATTTGTGTTGCTTCAATATGCCTCAAATGCAGGCCTCGTGTTCGTTTTTCTGAGCCTAAATACTTTCCTCAACAGGATTTACTCTTGCTAAAAGATCCTTTTTTGGTGTTATTGATGATGCCTGCTCATTCCCACTAATAGCTTAGTGTTTAGGTCACTTACTTACTTACTGAAGAAATCAGATACTCACATTCCAGCCCACCCTCATTAACCCAGAGGTTAGATCTGCAATTGCTATGAATCAAAAAAATGCTTTAAATAATAGATGGCAGAGTTTTCTTCACCTGAACATTCTGTTGCCATTTCTCTTATACTGTACATTGTGCAGAAAGGAGGAGAGAAGAAAAAGTGAGAGAGTATTGGCTTGGATATTCATCTAGAAGAGAAAATATTTGCTTTCTTGATCTTATGAACACTTGCATGTAATTGGTAAAGTATGGGAATAACCTAAAGAGTTGTAAATGTAGGTCTACCTGTTCTGAGTGTGTGCACCTTAATCAGTAGGCACCCACATATCAGTAGACACCACTTTTTTTTTTTGGTGCCCATATTCATTTAAGGGCAGTAGCAGTGTTCATATTACAGCTTTGAAAAACATCACAACAAATAAATAAGCATGGAAGTTTTTTTATTTATATGCAGTGAGACAAGAGAAGGAAAATTACATCTCGTCTTGATGTTCTGAAAATTTAAGCCTAGATAATGTAACTAATCCAGTGAATTGTTAACCTCTAATTCTTCTCTGTCCCTGATTTCTTGTAGTCTTAACAGTTTTGCAAGTAGGTCTTTCTGTGTGTCTTTTAAAAATACTGTAATAAGATAAGGCAGAAAACTGGAAACAAATTCCAAAATTGTAATTGCAAGCAATATTACATAATCCAACTGATGAATTTATCAAATTTCTATTTTAAATGAGCTATAATACATATGATTCTTACTTTTATTGGAAGTCCTTCCAGAATATCACTCCTCTATTTAAAAATCCTTATTATTTCACATCTGTATTTATGCCCAGTTTTAGTTATGAGTTTACATATCTGTTCTTTTGGAGTTCATCATTAGTTATCACAATGCTCCATTTTTTAGTTAATTATTTTCAACCCTTTTGACAATAAATTTCTCCTCAAATATTAACATTTTAGTTTTCTATGGCTTGATAGTAACAAAGATAGCTAAGTGTAAGTTGTGAATTACACAATTTATAGACAATATATGAATACTTTCATATGTAGTGCTAGTGCTCATTATTTTGTTTAAATTTCTTTTATTTTCATCAACAGGCAACTGTGGCCATCATCAAATCAAAAATTCCAACCTATTGTTCTATCTCCTCTTGAACAGGAAGACTGTAGTGATGTGTACTGTAAAGTCAAGTTTGGAAAGAAACTGCCTGTGAACATCACTGACACTTATTTGGGGTATGATATAGTCTCTTAAAATAATCACAGTTCTTCAGTATGATGGAGTGTGGGAGAAGCCCTATCAGTTTGTGAATATGTAATTACGGCAGACTGTTTAACATAATTCTCTCTGTATTGGCTGCTATTTGTGTATACATGGTGCATCAATCAAAAGCATAGTAAATATTACAGAATCACAGAATGGTAGGGGTTGGAAGGGACCTCTGGATATCATCTAGTCCAACCCCCCTGCTAAAGCAGGTGCTCCTAGAGCAGGCTACCCAGGAATGCGTCCAGGCAGGTTTTGAATATCTCCAGAGAAGGAGACTCCACAACCTCCCTGGGCAGCCTGTTCCAGTGCTCTGTCACCCTCACAGTAAAGAAGTTCTTCCTCATGTTCAGGTGGAACTTCCTGTGTTCCAGTTTGTGCCCATTGCCCCTTGTCCTGTCGCTGGGCGCCACCGAAAAGAGCCTGGCCCCATCCTCTTGACACTTGCCCTTTAGATAGACATTTATAAGCATTGCTGAGATCCCCTCTAAGTCTTCTCTCCTCCAGGCTGAACAGACCCAGGTCTCTCTGCCTTTCCTCACAAGACAGATGCTCCAGTCCCCTAATCATCTCTCTCCAGTAGTTCCCTGTCTCTCTTGAACTGGGGAGCCCAGAACTGGACACAGCACTCCAGATGCGGCCTCACCAGGGCAGAGTACAGGGGGAGGATCACCTCCCTCGACCTGCTGGCCACACTCTTCTTAATGCACCCCAGGATGCCATTGGCCTTCTTGGCCACAGGGGCACATTGCTGGCTCATAGTGAGCCTGTTGTCCACCAGCACTCCCAGGTCCTTCTCCGCAGAGCTGCTCTCCAGCAAGTCAA
>VZSC01013943.1:251890-274881 GCA_013398225.1 Steatornis caripensis
CCCTTCATCCAGGTCGTTGATGAGTATGTTGAACAGGACTGGACCCAGCACTGACCCCTGGGGAACACTGCTGGTCACAGGCCTCCAACTAGACTCTGCACCACTGATTACAACCTGGTGAGCTCTGCCATTCAGCCAGTTCCCGATCCAGCTCACTGTGCACTCATCTAACCCACACTTCCTAAGCTTAACTATGAGGGCGTTGTGGGAGACAGTGTCAGAAGCCTTGCTGAAGTCAAGGTAGACAACATCCGCTGCTCTCCTCTCATCTACCCAGCCAGTCATGCCATCATAGAAAGCTATCAGATTGGTCAAGCTGGATTTCCCCTTGGTGAATCCATGTTGACTACTCCTGATAGTCGTCTTCTCTTCCATGTGCTGAGAGATGACTTCCAGTACGAGCTGTTCCATCACCTTTCCAGGGATGGACGTGAGACTGACTGGCCTGTAGTTTCCCAGGTCCTCCTTCTTGCCCTTTTTGAAGATTCGAGTGACATTGGCTTTCCTCCAGTCCTCAGGCACCTCTGCTAGTCTCTACAACTTTTCAAAGATGTTGGAGAGTGGCCCGGCAAGAACATCTGCCAGCTCCCTCAGTACTCATGGGTGTATCCCATCATACTGATTCTGATTTTGTTGTAAATTACAATTCCTATAATTGATTTGCAGCGCTTGATATGTTTAGTACATTTGTCTGATGCAAAATAATTTGGCTGTAATTACTAAAATAGTAACTACCTTGGTGTTAAATTATATGTGATGTATACCGATTTTTGAAACACATAACTTCATTTGTGCTACAGGCACAGATGGATGCAGTTTGGATTCATCAGGACTTACTGGGTTAGATGTAGAACTGTGGGAACTCCTCAAGACTTCTTGAAAGTCAGCTTTTAAAGGTGTGAAGCTGAACGCACTAAATAGGTGGTATATGGTGCAAAACTGAACTTGTTCAGCACATTCTTAGCACATTGCTTTGCGAAGCTGGAGAGGCTCTGAAGAACACAGGACAGAGGCATCAGGTTGATCCATAAAGCCACAGCCTAGGTTTTGCTCAACTAATTAGTTCCAGGCCTACTGAATGTGAGCTAGATGTAGGAGGCAACTTTGGAGTATTTACACCATGCTCCCTTTGCACTGCAATGCCAGAGATAGATTGGGAGTAGCTTGTGAATTCAGCTCCAGACAAGCTAATAAACTTCTGAATGTGGAAGCTATGAAAAAATTATGAGTTAAAGAAAGACAATAAGAAGATTGCAGAAGCCAGCTTACCTGGCTGTCAAGCCTTGTAGGGTGCAGCGTTTGTCCATGAACGTATCTGAGCTTGACTGCAAAATGATTCCTAACAGGTCTTGTAATAAATACTGTTCAGGGTTCATGTTGTTACGGGTGTTTGAGTTACTCTGTGAGGGAGAGCAGACTGAAGTAACAAAATTTGCCATAGAACTCTTTCCCCTAAGGAAAAATAAATTCTGGGATTTAAAGTTGTTGGAAGGGGTTTTTTTTTTGTCATCAGAAGATGCTGTTGCATAGAGTATTTAAAAAGTCTGTTACATGAAAGCAATTTCAGAATTTTTTTGAAAACTAGCATTTCTTGGCTGAAATAAGTTTACTACAGGACTGTATTGAGATCTCTTCTGAGGTCAGAACTGTGCTAAGTCAAGATCTATGTATTTAAGCTTTTTTAAAAAAATAATTTTGTTGGCAAAAATGTTTAATTTGAAGAAATACAAATATTTGTTTAGCAACTCAAAAAATGGATCATGCTGCTTGTTTTTATCCATGTTTACTTTATTTTTTTTACAAAATGTGCACATTTAGTTTACACAAACACGCTACAGCAGATTTCAGGTGTACATGTATTGTACTACTCTTATCCTACACTGGTGATAGCAGAGCAGCCTTCAACATGCCTCTAACACCCAATCTCTACACCAGAATAGATACCTGATTTATTTTTGCAAAAGAATACTTGCAACATTCTTTCTACTTCATTAATCCCCTTTCTGCAGCAATGTCACAATGAAGATTGGCGTATGTCTGATAGCATTTCACCTATTTTGAAGTATTGGCATAAACTCTGTGGACAATATATCTTAAAATTTACATGGATAGGGGGCAGTATTATATTTTAGGTACATACATTTTTAGAAAAATCTTTCTAGGTTCAGAATTAGGATAGCTCCAATCTTAATGAAGAAATGATCCTTAAAAAATGTAATACAGTTATCACACATAGATATTATATAGCTGAAGTTTTCAATTTTTTCCTGATTCTGTCTCATAATTAAAGGTATTACAAAAAGCTGAAACTGATGTTAGCCTGTCTAGCAGTCATTATTAGTAGATGTTAGTAGATGTTATTTAGCAGATATTCATTCTAAGCACCAAAGTGGGATGGAAGTTTTGAAAGAAGTTCATGCCTTTTTCTTCATTAAAGGCAGAAAGACACATACTCATAAAGACAGTGTTAGGATCTAGTTAAGGTTTCTTCATGAAAAATTCAAAGGTGGCAGGATATCCTTAATTTTAAAAGAAGACATCCAAGAATAATTAGAAATACAGTGTGTAGGACTCCCTATATTCATGTAATGATAAATTAAACACAGATTTACTAGGTAAGTGTGATTGGTAGAAGCTTACTCATACTTGTTAGGGAGTAAATATACCTATAGCAATTTCTTTTGTTCTATAACAGTTCTTCCTCTGGAGTTATTTTGTTACGTTTGGGGGTTTTTTTTAAGAGAAAAGCAAGTCAAAGGTAGAGGGCAATTGCAGCAAGATGTGCATTGCACATTGATTATAGCACTTTAACTCGAAGTATTATTCATAAAATGAGGATCTACACCATACAAATATGAAAAGAACATACATGGTAATGCTCTGTATGAATTAGAAGCTGGGATTTAAGAAATACACTCAAACACCTGGAGCTTAATCCAGTACAAATGAGTAGCAAAACTAAAAGTAATTATTAAATCTCCCTGTGATAGTATGTATTTTATCTAGGGGCTGGAATGATAATAAAGCTGCATAATGTCAGTTCTTATTTTGTTTGGATTTGGAGTAAAAACTTGATTTTTCAGAACAATCTTGTTAACTAAGTAGCCGCTGTTGAGTTGCTAAATTGTATATTTTAGAAAGGTTTTTTTGGGGAAAAGTTTATAATAAAAAATATATTTGCATAATACATGTCTCAGTGTAAAGCTGAGTAATTTTATTTATGATAAAGTGGGAAATCCGTCTTTTAGATAATGTTGCAGAACAGCTCATATTTGTCCGTTAGTTGTAGACCTAATGTCTTCATTAAATCACATTTTCAAAGAGCTGCATGGATCGCATTATATTCTCGTCCTGTAAAAAAGACAACAAAAACCCAAAAATCATACACCATTACAAATGTAGTTGGCAAATATCTATAGTGAAATCGTGTAGAACTAACTGTACTTTAGTTAATGACAACATTATTTTTCAGCTTGTTTGGAGAAACTGTTAGCAGAAAAAGGCTGTTAATGGATCTACACTTAAATAGATTTTTTTATGTATGAGTTAAACCAAAATTGTTCTGTCCAGTATGCAATAGTGTATTACGAAAATTAAGTCTGCAGTATTTCAGAGTTTATATGTTTATATGCAGTATAACAAAATAGATACAGACAATAAATACTCAAGTTGTAATTGTTGTATCTGAAGTGTGAATCCGTACATGAAATTGCTAGTCCTGTGTATCGTACACGGGAGCCTTCTTGCAATACTAAGGCATCCTATTACATAGCTAGGGATTGCTCTGAAATAAAATGAATTAAAGTGTGCGTCTTTGCACGCACCGAAGAGTCAGTCATTTCCGCAAATATCACTGCAACAGTTTTTGACTCCTCAGCTCAGATTTTCTTTCAGTCCACCCTGAAAGATGTGGACTGCTTTCCAATGCTACTTCTGCTTTCTGATTGCTTTGCATTATGTAGGTAACAAAACCTTTGGCTTCCAGGTTCTGCATAATGCTTATTGATACATCACTCTGTACTCCAGTTTTTCTCAGTAAATAACTCCCAGCACAGCAGTCAGGAAAAAAATTTACTTTTCAGTGTATAGAAGAAAGAGTTTACTTGTAGTAGCCTGTGTTTGGTGGCACTTCTGGATCAACAGTGGGTGGCACAACACAATACATGTACAATACAAGCGTATATTGCATGCTCATTTAGCATTTGCTAGTCTCCACTGCCGTGATCCTCTTTTTAAATCTGAATGCACATCCTTTGGTACTTTCTTGAGAAGTAATCTAGCCATCTTTAATTTTAGTGAATAAAAAGACTGAATTTTATAGAATATTTTAGAAAGTTTCATGAAAGAGGGGCATAACAAAGCCCACTTCTTAGAAAAGCTATCTCATAGTATTCTCCACTACTGACAGGTATGTAGGCCTTCTGTACATTAATGTTCCAGTAACATATGTTCAGTATCAATTTCCAGTAAAATTAGTGACTGTTCAGTCTGGTGGGTGATTTGCTTTGTAGAAAATGACAAGTCTGAGTAATTTTCTTAATTTATGTTATGAAACATGCACAGCAGGGTTTTTCATCTTTGATTCCATACGTCATCTCAAGTGACGTTGCTGTAAGAAGTGATCTGCGCACTATTTTGTGCTGGTAAAAACTAACTTGTGAAAGCAATGATAAGTAATTAAAAAAAAAGAAGTTACGTAGATTAATGTTTAAAAAGTTTGTATAGGGAATTTACTGTATTAAATTACTTGAAATTAAAATAAACTAACTTTTTCCCCACTGCATTGTTTTGAAACATCAATATACTATTGAAGATCACTAAGTAACGTAAGGTTAAAGTTTTCTTTAACTGGAATAATCTGTCATTTGATTATTTACAAATGTTTTTGTATATGCATTGGCAAGTAAGCTCAGCAAATGTGCAAAGCAAACAACATGCTCTTAATTTAGAAAATGTTTTGACACTTCCTACCAATTTTGTAATATATGTATCATCGCTAATGAAAATAGCAGTTTTCTAAAATCAGCTCCATATTTTTGAAGTTTGCTGTTTCAGTACAGAAGACTTCTAATGCCCTTCCTTTACTCAGTGAAATGGGAAGAGTCTTCACAAGAAAATACAGGCTTGTCATAATATTTGGAACATGGTGACTTTTAGTAGCTTCCCCCCCCCATCTTCAAAAAAGAATAAAAAAAAAAGCAGATGCCTGCATTAGAATTCTTTGGCAAGTGTATCTTTCTCATTTTCTTATTTTTTTCAGTACATTTTTCTAAACTTTTTTTTGTAATAGATTTGTTTAATGATTCCTAACTCAAGACATTAGGGGGTGTTAGTGCATGTGAAGCATAGTCCATGTGATGGATGTCCATGGATGAATGAGCTTCGCCAGATCTGAGCAAACTTCAAGCCAACTTTGAAGGTTTTTGTTACTGAAGTATGAGATGGCTCCTTTGTTGTTTTCAGGCTAGCCCAGACCATCAGATTTCTGTACAGATTAATTTACTCCTGCAGAAAATATCTGTCCCAGAAGCCGCCTTATAATTATCAGAAGGACCTTAAAGTCATTCACCCTGACATTCACCTGTGCACCACACATGCCTTAGTCCTTTGCCTCTGTTCTTCGTGGTGCTGCTGTAGATATGAAGCAATGCCCAAGTTAGACCATTTTCCACCAGCGCCAAGCAATGGAATGAGGCAGGTGAGGAACTGGGTAGTGTTTAGCCCTGGAGTTAGCCATGCTACTGTTTCCCAAGACCTATCTCTGCTATTTGGTAACTTATAAAAGGCAGGACAGACAGTAGCTGCGTTCTGGGTCTCAGTACACCACATTTAGGGCAGGATAGTCCATTTCTGCTGTGGGAGCAGGGAGATTCCTGGAGTACTGATGGTGGACTGGCATTCAAGCATATAGGTATGGGTGGTAGGGAGGGTAGGGAAATAAGGTCGTACACAGTCCCTGTCCAAGATAGAGGGAGGATGAGGGAAAGCACCTTTGCTGTCCTCACTTAGTCATGGGCAAAGATAGGTCCTTATACCCCGCGACCAGAGAAGATCATGCTCAAAGCCTGGATGCTCTGTAATTCCTTACGTAACTGCTTAACACTTTGTGAATGGCCAGGCCATTCTTTGCATTGGGACTGTAAATTAAGAGTCTTGAACTTGCTGTATACCTCAGGCTGTACAGTGCTGCTGCATCGTTAATCGTGCCAAACCGGTACTCAGCACAAGGAGGCAATTTTTAAGAAGGCATACACATGTGTGATGAGTGTTTAAGAACACACCAGAGGCTCTTGATGCTGCACAAAAATCTCAGGAACATATCCCAGGAATGGGAAGTGGAGCCTCTATATTCAAATATGCTTTGCTGTGTTCCTTCTCACTCTTAAAGTAAGCTTGGCACCCTTTTCTTAGTTATCACAAAACACCAGTAAAAGGGATGTACTTCTAATTTGGCTTCCAAATCAAAATAGAGGAATGGCAGTTCTCAGAGGCTGGCACCTCTAGCCTGAGATACCGTTCAAAGAAAAGGCTCCTCTGCCTTTCCCTGGCAGAACAGGCTTCTAGTCTGTTTTAAGATTCAGATTGGATGGGATCTGAGCTTTAGAGTTTGGTTGAGGGTTTCTTGTAGTGCTTGTCTCCTGGCACTGTTTTGACTCTAGTCTCACAGCTTGAGATAGAACTGGCAAGCAGCTCCTCTGTATGCCTTTAGCGTATTTTCACATGTGCCAGATGTAGCTCTGGCTGCTATGTTCATTAACGGGCGTTCCCATTCCAAGGTCTGAGCTACAGTCATTTGTTAGGCAAACTGGCAGGGCAGATGCGCTCTAACATCAGCCTGAATGCCAAAGGAGGGTTCGTAGATGAGGAAGCCACTATAGCTGTCAAAGACTAGGGAGCAGCAGGTGCACTGTGCCCCTGTCCTGGATGTCCTGGTTTTGGTAAGCAAAAGGTAATAGCAGAACTAGCAGTGGTCTAGAGAGAGGGCCAGTGGTGACTAAAACTGTGGACTGGTTTTCCTAGAAAGAAAAATTGAATAAATGAGTAATTATAGCTTGGAAAAGAGATACTGAATGAAGGACAATAGCAATAATCACTGTTTTTTCATAACACTAGAGCATATGGAAAACATAAAAATATAGCATGGCAGGTCTAAAACACAGGCAGATTTACTACAGGAAGGATCACAGGATCATGTAATTTTGCCTTTGGAGTTGTTAAATGCTCATGAAAGATGAGACACCTTGCTCCTGGAGTGATGTGACTCACTGCGTGCTGAGGAAAGAAAGAAACATGAATCTTACCTTTTTAGCTCAGTTTCATATCTATTAGGATATTAAAAAAAGTTTTTTCTACAGCTGTGTTTTGAAAGGAAGCAGCCACTACTCTCCTTTGTTAAAAATGTAATCCTGAAAAGGCTGAAGCCACATTAACTCCTGAATCAAGTTTCTTGAAGGACTTGGATTGAATCGTAACCCCAAATCTCATTTCTGAAACCAAATCTTGATATAAACATCAGTTACATACTTAATAGAAGGTCTTAATAGAAGAACAGGTCTCAGTAGGTAAAGAGACAAAAATTTAGGCAGATACTTTTTGTATCAAAGAACGTTGCCACCTTTGAAGCTAAAAGCAAGTGAAGGTGAGGTAGGTGGCACGATGAGAACGGTGTCTCTGTCATGCAGCAGTTTAGAGAGCGTACTTCCTTACTCAGAAGAGATAAATAGGAAATCTTCTAACAGACGTGAGAAACTGTGAATCACGTTGGAAAAGGAGAGCATGTAATTTCTTACTGAAGGTACTAATTTTCTTTGTAAATGGATCACTCAGCCCATCACCATAATTACTGTCATATCCAGATTAGTCTGTCATTTAACTTCCAGAACTCAGCAGACATCAGCTGGGAAATTCATCTCATGTCTGTTTCTGATGATCACTCAGCTTCAGCAAAGCAAATGCCTTTCATCATGTTGAACAAGACTGTCAAGGTAGAGCCATGGTCAACGCAATAGAGCACTGCCGACAGATAAGACACTACCCAATACCCATTGCTAAGGATATACAGAACAGCTACAGTTAGACGAGCGGTTTTCTGCCTTTCCTCCCCCAAAATCAGTGGATTAAAATCAAACAGAGAATCACTCACTAGGTAGCTGCCCCAAGGACTAACTACAGAGGCATGTAAAAATAGACCAATTTTAGAGCATCTTTGCTATTTCCTGTTCAGCTTTCCCTATTCCAAATGTTTAAAAAACTATTCACTCACTAACTGCATTTATCTTGTCTCTTGTCCACTGTTCTCTTTTTGGTATAGGAGATAAGAAGCAATGCACACAGGCTATATTTCTGGTCTGTGTCAGCTTCATATTAGTCAGAGTCAGCCTGGAAGAGGTATCAGTAGAACACTGTTATAATTCCTTATATTTCTCACTGCAAGAAATAGCGTTTGGTTTCTTTGCCACATCAATTTGCATAAGGTAATCAAGCCTACCTTATCACTAGGTCTAATGTGGCACTTCACAGTAAATAACAACCTCTTATCACACCAAAGACTTCTCATCATTATTTTGTAGTATATCAAGTTTCATTTCCTTGCATTTTTAACTGACAAATTCACAGTAATTCCTTAAATTTCTGAAAATACAACTTATCTTTCCTCATATCATCTCCTGGTCTGAAAGCAAGCTGGTTTCTGAAGGGCAGAGGAGTGAAAACAGGCTGTAATTCCTGCTGCAGAAGTTTATTCTCATTCCTGGCTCTAGAGTCAACGAGCTGCTTTCAGCAGTTCAAGGAAATTAACAGCCACCTGCGTAGTGTAAACACTTGCAACTGATAACCACAATCAGTTCTCACTCCCTTGCCTTGAGAAAATTTGCCTGCTGTTAACTCCTGCCATCAATGCTTTACAAGCTCCTTGCACTCTCCCTTTTTAAGGCCTCCAGCAGGTCATGACTTGCTGTTTGAGAAACACTCCTAGAGATGATAAATTTCCAAGCAAGATTATTACTATTATTGCTGTGACTATATGCCAATTGTAACAGGAATGCGTTCCCCAGCATTGGCAGAAGATAGAAATAAATATAGACCTGAATGTGAAGAAACTTTTTGCTATCAGGTACAAACAAAACACTGTTAAGAGAGAAGGAATGTGGATACCGTTGTCTAATCAGCAATGACAGCTTGCGTATAACATCTCTTCTACAGGTTCAGGTCACAAATTTATTTACGTTATTTAGTGTTTAATGGTATACACACATACTGTACCTTGGGAAAATACTGTCTCTGGTATTAGGATTACCATCACTGTCACTCCTGAAAAATGTATAGCACTATGATAGCATTAGCCAACAGATACAGGTTCAGTACTTATCACTGGGTACTTACTTTCTGGCAGCTCTCGATGAATTCATCTATGGTAACGACTCCATCTTTGTTTTTGTCCATTTTCTGTTCAGAAAGAATAAGAACATATGTTTATCCTCCTGAAATCCTGTGTAAAACAAGTCCTTTTTATTATTTCTTTCAGTTATATATCAGCCTAGGAACAATCAGGTCAAAATGCTGTAAAGATGTAGTAAGCAAGCGATATACTAGAATAAGCTTAAAGAGCTTATTGTTGAAAAAGCAAAATGTAATGAGTAGATCTGAGAAAGCTGGGATGGAACCACAGGGAATAAAAAGGATTAAAAAATTGGTAGGATATGCAAAACTGTTACAACAACGAAAATCTTTCCATACCTGCTAACAGAGCAGTCTTTTTGGCTCCTATGTTACCCGACCCACCTGGAAAAATGTTTCCACATGTTGTCTAGGCGCATCTTCCTTGAGAACAGGATAGGTGCATTTCCCCATCATATCATATATTGCTTTCATGATATCAAGCATTTCCTGAAGAGAAAAAAATATGTCTGTGTAATGCAAGGTGCAGTGTAGACACTGCTATAACTCAGAACGCATAAATGATTTTTAGGATTTACATTTTACAATAAAATTTTGAGATTGTGTCTGTTGTTTTATGACTGAAGAGCTTCAAGGAGCTACTATGTTCCTAGGAATTCTAGCATGTTAGTTCGGCTTTCATAGATAAGCTTGTTTGGATTTTGTTAATAGAGTGGCTTGTGAAAACTATAATTATAAAACCAAGTCATTTGTCAGTACGCTGAGAAATTATTCTATAGATCACCCTTTTATAATAATCATGAAGTGTTTTTCTAAAAGTATAAAATTATAACTGTAATATATATATTTACAGAAAGACTCAGTTTTGAAAAACCATATATTTTTATGAAAGCACTTATTTGGTCCCACTGTAATTTAAGTATGTGTTTGAATCCTTGCAGAATCAAAGATGTAGGAATCTTTTAATATAAATTCTGTTTCAAGTAAAAATTTTTAGAAGTAGATACATAAAATTAGTAACAATTATGGCCTACGTACTTCATTCTTTTTTGTTCAAATATCCTACCAAACTGCTTTATTCTAGTGACTGTGTAAATACATAGGCATAAGTTGAAGCCAAAAATGTCTGCCATTTATGCCTTTAAAATGAGAAAATTACTTCATTTTTATCATGTCTAGTTTCATAATATATGTTTATTTCTTAATGTGTCTAATTTGTCAATGAAGTTATTCTTCTTTGAAAGCAAGACTTACATTATACAACCTTAGCTTCAGTGATTACTGTAAAAAGTAGACCTTACCTCTTTAGTTATATATCCATCCTTATTTATATCATACAAATTGAAAGCCCAGTTCAGTTTCTCCTGTACTGTCCCTCGGAGTAAAATTGAGAGACCCATAACAAAATCCTAAATAGACAAAAGATCTTGGTCAGTTTGGAATTGAGCCATTTTTCACAAACATCCAGAAATCCAGAATAATGCAGTTATCAAAAGCACGAAAAGTCTGGAAAGATGTCTTGTTTCTGTTTTTTTTTTGCTTCACAGTAAGCGTTAAGGATTGCTGTCTTTTAAAATAATTAACAATCTAAGCACTATTTTCTACACTAATAATTAATAAGTTAATTGAGTATTTTTCTATAAAATAAGCCATTTTCTCTTGGTGGATTTATCCTCTGAAATGCCTCACATAAGCACTTCCTCTTGAACTTAATGCCAGGGAAAAGCAATCCCCATGGTTTAATGGTCCAAAAAAAAGCATTAAGTGGGAGTTAGATTAATCTAAGCACAGGAGACCAATTTTTGGAGAACTCTCTACTAAGGAACACTAAATTCTTGATAAATCTATACCTTGTTGGAAGTGGAATATGTGGTTTCCAGACTTCTTAGATCAATCTGCTGCCGTCAACATTTGAAACTTCGTGTATGCTACAGTACCCCTCAATACTTAAACCTTTACTGGACATATGATAGGGGGTAATACTTATTATGTGTCCAAGTACAGCCTTAATGCTTTTGTGACCCAGCAATGCTCTATTGCTGTAGACCCATTCCACAGAAATAAATCAGAAGATTTTTTAAATTATTTGTATGTAGTATTTGGTTATAGATTTTTGTTTCATAATTAATACTCTTTTGACAGCACAAATCTCATTTACATTTAGTGAGCATCATCCAGACTGGAGAAAATATGAACTGGGACGTGTCATCAGCTGTCTTCTGTATTTCTTAGCATGTTAACTTTTGGCAAACAATGGCTTTTTTTCCCCTAACGATATCCTCCATCTTTTTCTATTTTATAAGCTTATAAACCCATACATCTGTGAAGTTGCCTCTGTAATAGGTTCAGCAGAATATGGCAAGAGCTTATACTTAAATGTGCATTTCTACGCCATTGACAAAGACCTACAGGAAGTCTTAGAGTAACATTAAAACAGAGACAATAAAAGCTGAAAAATTTCTTATCAGCACCAACAAAGTTTATGCATTTCTTTAAACCAGGAACAACTGAAAAAGCTGTACTGAGGTTAGTCACAAATTACAAAGGCCTGATGTACCACACAATCGAACAAGTATACCCGATGCAGTGTAGCATACACAGATATGGCCTCAGGTGGTCTAGTAGGCATAGGCAGCTCTTTTGACAGCTTCAGTCTTTTTAACAATACAAGTGGTATGCTCTGGATTTTCTTATTCTGTCATAAGTTTCTGTCTTATTGATATACGTGCCCCTTGGGGTAAATGGATACATGAATCTTGAAAGAGTTTTGCTCAACTTGTCTTGTCTACATCTCAATGACTAATTGAGGGTCACAGGGTTAAGTCTCCAAACAGCTCTTTAACAATGTACTATTAAGTATTAAAATGGTTAAGAAACTCAGAATAGATTTGATCACATTACAGCATTAGCAATTAACCTTTTTAATTCAGTACCATGTCTTCAAATCTTTTCTGCACTGTTTTACATTCTTGATGTAGCTTTTCCTTAAGTCCTTTGCAAAGGTCTCGAATAACTTTATTTTCTTACAGTATTACATTTCAGAACTCTGAATTTATTTTTAATTTTGCACTAGCAGCATTTTTCCATTTATTCTATCTAAACCATACCTATTTTTTTTGTCCTGATTATTTCTCTTTCTTCCTTTCTGTGATGCACCACCCATATGTTAGCTGGCTTCCTGGCATCAATTATATCCCCATTTGCAAGGCTGCACTTCTATCCATCAGCTTTAACAAGCACACATAAAACCCCTTGACTTTGTGCTGTTTTGCATGGGACTGAACGTCCTTTTAAAAGCTGAGACAACTCAAAAACCTTCCAGGTGTGTGCTCTAGACTTTGCAAGAGTGGGTCATCTCCTTCCATATTGCATCAACATGTTTGGGAATCATACAGAGTTCAGTTCAGGTGCGTTGCCTTTGTCTGAGTGTTGTGCAAGGAGTACGCCTCAGAAAGAATAGAAAGGACTCACCAGAGGAAGTTGTGATGAGCTGGATAAGGACCAGTTAGAGTGGGATATCTTTTCTATGTACTTACTTTCATGCAATTGAAGAATATAGCAGTAAAATCATACAGAAACAGAGAATCTGATTTAATGGACATACATAGGCTAAAGTCACAGGGTATTTTGGGCTAGGTACTCAAAGAGAAAAATGGTCTGTGTGGAGGAAGGCAATGTGTGTGTCAGGAGCAGTATAGCTGTGCTAGCTGTCAAGCTAGTAATCCAGGGCAGAATGCCATAGTAGAGCAACATTGCTGAGAGTAGCAGCTAAGCTCAGAGCGCGTCTGTCTATATGCTTGTTACCAACAACTCAGTGGTGCATGAATCAGGCGCACAATTTCGCACTGAGCATGAACCCAAGTCCCCATTCAGTATTAGAGTGCCTGTATGTCTTTTCCTTCCTGGTTTAGACATCTGATTTCTGGGGAGAGACTAATTCTACTTTTAAAGCCTATTTATTTTTGAAGTAAGATTCACAGTACTGCTTGGACACTTACATGCTCTAAGGATGTAACCTTCTGTTCACTGAGAGGGACAGTCTTGCTCAGCTGAGCACCTAATGAAGAGAAGTGCATCTGATCTAGGGTCACAAAGGAGTCTGTAACTCCAGAGGAGGTCTGGACTGAGACACAGCTCTAGGTCAGGTCTCACTTCAGTCTGTGACAGCGAAGTTAGAAGCTCAGAAGTCTGTGCTTTGGTATTTGCCTTTACTCCTTTCCACAGCTTCTCATTTCTAACTTGCTAGCTTCCTGCTGAGCATGCTAATACATGTGAAGAGCACATTAAATGCCAGACTCTCCTGTGCATAACTTTGGTTCTGCGAGAAAGGGAGATGTTGAAGGGCTGCAAAATGGAGCATCATTGCACCTGTACTGGAGCCTTTGTGTGCTCAGTATCACGGCCTGCCCACGTTTCAGTTCTGCACTACAGTTGTATAGAGTCTCTGCTTGTGATCTGGGATTAACTTGTATTTGTTTTGGTTTGGTTTGGTTTTTTTCCAGGAGTGATTAATTATCTCTTAGCAAGGTTGTTGATGCCTTTCTGATTGCCTTATCTCTCAGTAAATCTTTGGGAAGAACCAGTTCATTAATAAATTAATTAACAATCTTAATAGCGTGCAGTCTCAAATCCATAGGAAAGCTTAAAATTATTCCGCCTCATGTGTTCCTTTATGTCGTGTTCAAGCCTGGAAGAAGTAGGTAGGCAGGCACCTAAAGCCATTTTTGGATTTAGCCCTTAGGATTTTGGAAAGGAATCAAGTGATGAATGTTAGTCACCGAAATGGTGGAGCCCAGGCACACGTAAAACAAAGGTCACCGAGGAGGAGCTGCTGTTAAGAGAAAATATATTTCTTTGTAGCTACTTTACAGCAGCTGGTATTAAAATGCTTCTGAGATCACCTCTGTATCAAGAAAAATTAGCTCATTCCCTACATAACATGAGCAAGGTTTTTTGTGTTGAACACAGAGAATCACACGTGGATACCTTCATTAAACTGCTACACTCATATCACTGCCTTGGAAACAATGAATGTTTATCACTGTTATTATTAGTGAAATACCAAGGTTGTATTAAGCTGTATTAAGATCTAGACTCTCCTATGTAGCTGAGTTAACATGCTGGTTAATTTATTAATTGATGCAGAATTCTCAGGTAACAATTGAGGAATAAAGCAATCAGGAAATCTCCAACAACTTTGCTCAGAATTATTAATCACTTTTTTAGAGAAAAAAATACAAGTTTGTTTTTGACTGAAAATGGCAAAAATCTTTAAACATCCCCATTGCATTTGGGCACAGCTTTGTACTTTAAGGCACTGAGAATTAGTGGGATTACAGAGTGACTTTCCTCTCATTAAGATCACATTTAGAATAGCCTTAGTCTGCATTTACAAGAAACTGAGGATAATGATTTGGATATTTGCATGTGGGTGCAATGTGCTTTACCTTTGACAATATGGTCTGCAGTTAATTAGCCTCAATTTTCCTGACTGTGTAAATAGCCTTGAGGCCCAGAACTTCATTGTGGCTCAGTTACAATATTCACGCAGCAAGTGGAAACCTTGATTTCACATCTGTCTCTGTCTGATGTAAAAAAGAACTTCAATTCACTAATATGCCAAAAGAGCCCTTCAACAGCTGGCTTACTGTTTTTTTTGATACTCTGTTCGTCCCTCATGTTAGAGCAAAAATAGTTGGCATAACTAATGAAATAAGTTAGTCTCAAAACTGGTACAATCATGGGATGAGGACAGATATGTTCAAGCAGCTAGTTTATGAGTTTGTTTTTTATTCTACATAAAATGCTTCAGTTGGAGAGGCTGACTCTTATCAGAGAGTATACAGATTTAGGGATGACAAAACTCTAAGGACGCAGCAATCTCACCAAGAAATCTCATCCAATGAATGTGTGCTGTTAAGTTGTGCTAAAGTCTAACATGTCATTGCTGATGATTGAAAATTTGCAGACAAAAGAGCAAAAAGCTAGAACAAATTCTCTCTTTCCTCTTCCTCACAACTCCAACTACCACTGCTTCATTAGAAAAAGGAGAGTGCAACATAAAAAAATGTCATTCTTACCTACATTCTTTCAGTACCATTTCAGATTTTCATATCCCTTCTACATAGAAGAGAGCCAAAGAGTGTTTTCCATCCATATTAAATTGTATTTACTCCTACACTTTGATATAGAAAGTAAATTTGGATGAATGATTATTTCTCAAAATGTTTAAATCACTCACTTTTTCTCTACCTTTTGTGCTGTTCGTTTGGTTGGTTTTTTTCTAATGGAAATTAGAAAACTAGAGTACGTATTGGTATAGAAAGAATATGGCACAGTTGCACCTAGGATAAAAAGGAGCAGGAAAGAATGATATTATTGTATTTTTCACATTTCATAATATCTGCTTTCACATTTTGCAGCTACTTTCACATTATTAGAAGAAAACCTAAACATTTGTAACATAAGGAGGATGCTTTTAGAGTGCCTATCATATAGTTTGTAAGTATACTGCTACATGGTACAAGGACACAGAAGCAAGTCTTTGACAGCAGTAGAGTTATGTTGGATTCACAATTAGTGAAAATAATATCAAAGTCTGGATCACTCAGTCTGAGTCAATATTGAACAAAAGTAAGCTAAAAATATCTGTTTTGCCAATAAAAAAACACTGCTGCTTTTATTTTCCTGAATAATTTTATTCCAAAACCTTTTTTGTACACAGACCTGTACTTTGAGGTGTTCAAATTCCTTAAAAAGGGCTTCATATCTACTGCATTTCTTAAGGCTTTCTGTCTGACATAGAAATGTCAACAAATTGTCCATTAAAGATACAAAAGCTTCTTTTGTTCTCATTATTCTTAATAACAGTAGAAATACTTCTCAAATACTAATGCTGAAAGTGTTTTCTCTCATTGCCTCTGCTGTTTCTGATTTGACCAGAATGATTTCTTGTAGAATTAGCTTATGTACAGAAGATGTGAATAAAAACTCCTTTCCACTTCTAGGTTCATATGGAGCCTATTGATTTCATCTGCCTGGAAAAAGGTAGATGGGGTTCATGGTTTTTTTAATAAAAGCAGATAATCCCCCACAAAATGTTCTGGTTATAGTCCTAGTTGAAGTATAGGTTTCTGATTGCAGTGCACCTGCTTGGCGAGCCTTCTCCTTCCATATCAAATCAAAAATAAAGCAATGAAAATGGTTTTGAAAAATTTCTGTCAGACCTCACAACATCATTCACTCAAGTAAATCATAAAAACATGTAAAAGACATTTAAGCAAATTTAAAACGGGTGTATTTATTATAATTTAATCTCAAGTTTTATCATTTGTCCATTATAAACAAAACAAAGCAAAGCAAAAAATGACAAAGCAAACATATACATTTGCAAATGAACAGAGATATTTTCATTAAAATTCTATAGCTTAAAATAATGGCTCCTTCACAGTATTTTGTACACCTTGTTTTTATCTAAGCTATTGCAGTGAGCTGCCCTTTTTACCATGTTATTGCATTGATGACATCAGTCTTTGCCGGTGACGGCATCATCCTTAGCAGGGAAAGGCAGAATTTAGAAAACAGATTGGGCAGTTAAATGGATGAAGGATGAATTTCAAACTCTTGTGCTTTTAAATACATTCGCTTTAAAGCCTCTTTTTTTGTAGATCCTTCTCCCAGAAACTAAAAGAGTGTGTGAGCAATCCTATTTAGGCTGAGTCATACCCATAACATTAGTTGTAGTTCAGAGTCGTTCTCAGCTTGCAGAGGCAGAGAGGAAGACAAGGATTATTTTATGTAGCATGCATATAAATTGAGTGACCTTTTAAATGAACAGATTTATAGAAATATTACGTAGTAGCACAGTCTGAGTTACCATTTTGGGATATACCATTCTCAAATAATAAGAATGACTTCTGTTAACACATTGGAAAAATTTGAAGCTTGAGTCACATAAGCTAAATTTTTCATGATGTGAGCCATATAGTAAAAGCCACTAATCTGGACTTAATTACAAGGAATGGCAAAATATTCAATTGCAGAGAAAGAAGTAACAGCATCACTTACCTCGAAACTTACAGATCCATTGTGATCGGTGTCAAATGCATTAAACAGAAAATGTGCGTATGTTGTGGAATCTACAATTTAAAACAGTAAAAATAATTCATAGTAAGCACATCTTATTCAATTTCATTTAATGAAAAAAATGATAGAAAGATATATTTTTATACCAAAATTTGATAGCAAGACTAAATTTTCAATTCAGTTTAAGCTTCTTTTTTTGGTAGAGGAGGAGAGATCGATTATAAGTGCATGTATGTGAGTAGCCACACTGTTAGGAACAGAAAAATCTAAAATTCTAGTCTAGAATATCTTTAATTCATTTTCATTCCCATTTCTGCTAACCAGTGATATCTAAAGGAATTGCAGAGAAGTCATGTTATTGTACTCTGAAACAACCTGTGTGAATAGGAATGCTACTTTATCAGTTAAATGGCTGTGATGGGAGATCTATCTTATATGTTAAAAAAGAAAAATGCGTTCATTTGTTCAATTTACATGAGGGAAGCAGACACTACCATCTGTGCATCTGGTGCATCATTTTTACTCTGAAGACAGGCCTGTTACTGAGGCTGAAGCTGAGCTTGTCGGAAAGCTGCTGCTGCCCTCGGGTCATTTGCTCACCCACAGGCGATATAAAATCCTGTCTAGAGAAGCAGATTCTTAAAGCTGGTTTTCTGCTTAATTCCTATGAACATTGTGTGAGGGCTAGGTGCTTAAAAACCTTGGAAAAACTGGCTGTGACCAACTGAAGTGGTCAATAAGACTCTGAAAGTTGACCTTAAACAAGTGATCCCTTCTCTAATTATTTGTATGCTTTTCAAACCTGCTGTCCAGTGCATATCAACTCATTTTAGAAATGCAAGACAGCATGAATATAAAATTGTCAAGCCTCTAAGTTTTTGTAAAGATCCATCTTTCCGTTTCCGAGAGGCACAACCTGCTCCAGGTGTCATATATTGTGAAGAGAGAACTTCTCCAGAGACTGCCTTGTTGATGTGAGGTACAAGCTGCTGGGGTTATGGGAAGCCAGCTTTCTGCAGTGTTTTTTCCCTCCCTCAAAACCATGCAAATTAATGTAGGCTGAGGTATTGTTTACTTTTAATACTTATTGCTTTGCTCTTTCTACTTCATGTATTTACATTAATTTTAGGTTAATTAACATTAACCTCACAAACTCAAAGTGAGAATTGTTATGAAATCTGTGTTCCCCTTGCAGGACAAAACCCTCCCTGTCATGGAAAAACCTCATCAGCACTGAGATGCCTTTTTCTGATTTCTTGGCACTAAACCTTTTTACCTTTCATATTAATCCTGAAAACCTTTTGTTTGTCACAGCCAAAAATATTGTTTTGAATTAAATTGAGTGATAGTTTTGGGTCACTCACCTGAACTGCCACCTTGACCCCAAGGAACCAAATATACCAGAACTTGTAACTTTGTACTTAACAGATTCAGACCTGATATTAGGAAGTAAAGTCTCTGGTCCTACCTCAGTATGTTAATTTCATGTGATGTGAAATAATTGTAACACGAAAAAACTCTGCAACCTTTAAACCCTGTGTCTGTTAATGCATTTTCAGAGAATTAAAAAAAAACCCCACTGTTGAGACATTCATTCATTCATCCATGTGTCCAGTCATCAGCTTAGTTGCTTAAGCAACTTAGTTGCTTAAGCTTAAGCCTAGCAGATAAATTCCCACTTTAACTGAAAAATGTAAATTTGTTGACTTCAGTTTATATTTAGGATTTTAATAGTCATATTTTCTATAATCTACTGAGACTTCTGTTGTGCAACAGAATATACTATGCAAATCATCTTCAGGGAAAAATATATTATTGAGGTATAATTACTGTAAACTGAATTTTAAATAGCTTCTCATTGTCTTGGCATTCGTTTCTTAAAAACATGTATAAATTCCTAATTATTTTCTGTTGATTTACAGAAAACACAAAGGATTTCTATTGTTTGTTGCCCATACAAGATACAATATAGTACTTTTTTGTATGATGGTATATGGAAAAGAATCTTTAGTTGAATAATCTTTTCTTTCGAGTAACCCCTTCTGAAAAAAAAAATATTAGAGATCGTCTTCAGGGTTGTTTGTTCAGGCAATTCTGGCCTGAAATTTTGCCTTCAAAAATACAGCAGGATGAGGTACACTGGTCTTTTAATTAGAGCTACTTAATATGATTTCACTCTGCCTCTTCTGTCCTAACTCTTGAACATTAATCATGTTAGACGACAGCTTAACTTTTAAAATAAAATATGTTTTCTTTCCAGGGATCTAATGTCATAACTAGTAGGCTAAATTGATATTTTGACAAGTTAAGACAAGAACAGATATTAAATCAGAATGTATTTGAAATACACCATTAAAGTGTTTTAAATACCAGTGACAAAAAATGGTAGTCATTATAAATCTGAGAGCATGCCTTATCAAACCATGAACATAATCTGTTCTGTTCATAACTGAGGAGGAGTGTAGTAATTACTCAGTGTATGCATTCTTATCTACGACCTGCCTGGCTGAAGAAGAAATCTCAAGTTGTATTTCAGGCAATCCACTGCACGAACACAGGGGACCTATTCATTCACCTCTGTGGCAGTGGTTTTCTAAGAAGAAGTTACTGGAGTGCCTTTCTGGCATGGAAACCTTTTTACAAAACTACTTCTGCCTTTTAAAATACATTGCTTTTGCTGCAATCCAGTGTAATCTCCTTTGTTACTCTTGTGGCCCTCTTGTCCTCTTTCTAATCCTCCTGTACCTTGTCCTGGACAGTCTTGAAAGTCACGTGATGAAGTGCATTGCTGGATGACGTTGAAAAATGACTTTCTGGTGATTGTTTCTTTACCCTGCAGCTTAAAATCTTACACAACGTCATTCTGTTTGCTCGGATATGAATTGTTATAATGATATATGATGTTGTATCTGGTTTTGCATTACACAGATGATTGGGGCACAGAACTACATCTATGACACATATTTTAATTTGGGTACAACTTTCAAACTTTTTTTTTACTCTTTAATACTCAGTCATACATAAAAACAATATTTTAAACACAACTAAAATGGAAAGACCTCAGCTGCACACAATATTTCCGCAATAAATTCAAAGGCTTAAGTATCCCGTTTGGCTGCTTAACTAGACACTTAAATATTGTGATCTCACCCTGTTGTTAGCTTGCAGGGATATGCAAATACAGACAATTAATTGAGCTTTGAAAATACTTTGGCTAATGTGAGGAACAAAGAATAGACTTTGGCTTCCATAGCTCTTCAAAAATGGCAAAAGCCAACACAGGCACCCACAAAACAGCACAAAACCTACACAGAACACTTCAGAGGGCCCACAGAAATTAAAGGTTTACTCATGTGAGCCGTTACTCTTCCAATGAGATTCAGCTCTTTTGCTGTTTCCACTGAATATTTTCCCTGAAACTTTGAGGAAAGCTACATAACACTTTTTCCAAAAAGCGCAGCTCCCTTGTTGCAGATAGAATAATGGCATCATTGAAATTGCAGTAAATAGTGTAACTGTGTGCACCTGTAACACAGTATTGCCATTGCTACTAAGAAGTCTGTGTCAGGTCTGTGTGGTGGGGCCTTGGTAGCAGGAGCAGGGGCTACACAGGCAGGCTTGAAGCTCCCCCAGCTCCAAGGCAGCCCTGCCTCAGGCTGTGGCCAGGCCATTTAGAGACCATAGATGGGCCTCTGCGATAATGGATTTAAGGAGGGGATGGGGCAAACGAGTGGTTATTGAGACCTGCAGCAGAGGAAGCAGGGGGATGTGAGAGAAATACCTCTGCAGATACTAGGAGTCAGTGAGGAAGAAGGGGGAGGAGGTGGGGAGCAGAGATTCCCCTGCAGCCCGCAGGGAGAGGGCAGGCTGTCCCCCTGCAGCCCATGGAGGATTGCAGTGGAGCAGCCCCTGAAGGACCATGGCAAGGCAGAGATGGACCTGCAGCTTGTGAAGGACCATGGAGGAACAGAGGGGGACCTGCAGCCCGTGGAGGACCCCACACCAGGGGAGGGGCCTGCTCCCAAAGCAGACCGTGACTCTGTGGGCCGCCCATGCTGGGTTGGTGCATTCCTGAGGGAGTGCAGCATGTTGGAAGGACTCCTGGCAGTGGGGTTCGTGAGGGACTGTCTGCTGTGGGAGAGACCCTGCGCTGGAGCAGGGGAAGCGTGTGAGGAGCCCTCCCTGCCTGAGGAGGAAGGAGTGGCAGAGACAATCTTTGGTGAATTGACTGCACCCCCCATTCCCTGTCCCCCTGCACTGCTGAGGGGGAGGAGGGAGAGACATCGGGAGCGAGGGGACTCGAGCCTGGGAGGGAGGGAGGGGTGGAGGAACATTGTTTTTTTTAAGATCTGTTTTCACATCACATTATCCTACTCTGTTTTTGTTGGTGACAAATTACATTGATTTTTTTCCCCAAGGTGAGTCTGGTTTTGCCTGTGACCATAGTTGGTGAAGGAACTCTCCCTGTCTGTGTCTTGACCCATTTTCTCCTCATTCCAGTGTGAGGGGAGGAGAGAGCGAGCGGCCGCTTAGTTCTTTGTTGCTGGCTGGGCTCAAACCACGGCAAAGCCATAAGTTTTATAGGGAGCTTGTCCCAGGATAGAGGCTCGTCATCTTGCAGTTTTGTTTCCCATGGTTGAGCTGTGACAGCAGTCTCTCGAATTGACCACAGTGGTAAGGCTGATACTGGTTTTACTTTTGTTGTGTACCTATAGCTTTATATAGTTAGCAGAAACAAGCAGTTTTTCTATGTATAAGTAGGTATTTATGACTCCAACATAATGATGCAGTGGAGAGAAGAACTTTTTGCCTCATTCACTTCCAGAGGCCTTGAGCAGCAGAGAGACAGGATGCATCACAGAGAAGAGCAAGTGTGGATGAGAGGGGATGGGCACAGGCTGGCCCTGGAGAGCCCACAGCTATAAACAACAGCCCCATGGTCAGTTAATGAAATGCAGGTGTGGAGCTGGACAAAACCGAGCAAAGAGAACAAGGGAATAGTATCTAACAGATGTAAAAGTCACCATCTATAATAGATTTGTGTGTAATGTGGAGCTGCAAACCAATGGAGAAAAAGAAAGGCATAAAAATGTGTTAGCAAACATGTAGAAATGACCCCAGGCGAATCCTAGAGATAGGAAGAAGAAAGCACCAACATGAACATCCTGTTCCTCCCAGGGAAGGACTCCAGATGCCGACAGTCCTCTGCAGTCCCCACCTTCTCTCCCAAATGATGCCACTGCTCTAAAGGCCCAGAGGACCAGCAGAAGGGTGAGCATTAGCATCAGGAAAAGGAATAGAAGCTAAGAATTGTGCATATAACAATTTTAACTACATTAATATTCGTTCTTTTCTGTAACAATTACATCTGGACTAATAAAGATTAAGCTTTTAAGATTGCATTTATTCTAGCAATAGATTTTAGCTTAACTTGTATAAAAGGTGAGCTTTCTCTTTGCCCATAAACAATTTTGAGTGTAACAATGGGAAATATTTTTATTAAAAAATAT
>VZSC01013943.1:275013-288797 GCA_013398225.1 Steatornis caripensis
AATATATTAAGTGTAGTAAAGGTGTAGTAAATCACATGTAGACAATGGTTTTCACTGACCAGAGTAACTTAAAAATATAATATCTGAAACTAATTGTTAGCCTGGTTTAAAAGCTTAGGCACAGAAATAATCAGTAGGCAGGTCAACTCTTCTAGCCTTTTGTTCTTCCCTATTGAGTGTGCCTACCTGTTAACGATTTCAGTGATGGTAATCTGCACTGAATGCTGCTCTTTACTCTCTAGGCCTTTATTCAAAACAAAACTAATTAGGAGATGTTTTGTTCCTACCAATTAAATGTGGTTTTTCTTTTTAAATACAAGTGAAAAGAAAGGTCTGTGAACAGTTCCAGGGAAACATGCAAATTTCAAGAGCTGTGGGAGACGATGAAGAGGCAGGATTGAAGAGCTGTTGGAGAATACAGAGGATTGAATAGTAAAAGCAAGAGGCAGAAAAGAGAGGAAAACAATTCAAACTAAAAGAAAATCCAAGGTTCAAGGCAACAAAATATAAATTTTTGTGTGACCTTTATTGCTCAAAAGATAAATTAACGAAACCCCTGGGAATTAATTAATTGAAAGTAAGTGTAGCAAAAAAAGCCCTGGTTTAAGTAGAGAAATCCTATAGAAGTCAATGGGGTTCGGCCATTGATATTAGATCGTGTAGAAAGTTTGAAAGGAAATAACCTACTCGGAGAAACCTAGTTTTCAGAGATACCCATACACAGGTGGTAACATACTGACTTCTGGTAGATATCATTGCATTACATTCAGAAATACATATTTTAAAATGTATCCAGCTAATAAGTAAGTACCCCGTGAGTTCAGACAGAGCTTGAGACAACAGTCTTATTAACAACAGGCTCTTATGTCAGACCTAGAAACCAACAAACATAACTTTCTGTACACTGTAGTACTAATTACATCTGCCAAGTACTCACCCCCCTGTGGAAAGAACTGAGAGTAAATCTCTTTGAAGGTTTCTTCGTTGACAACACCACTGGGGCATTCCTGAAAAAAGTAAAACACAAGAAATTAGTAACATCCAATCTGGTCAAGTTTTGGTAAAACCTAAGTCTTATTCGAACCTTGCAGATCCTTCTGCCTCTTTACATCTTGTCTGTAAACTGAAATATGTAAGGAAGAGTAAGCAGAAAGTGTCAGATCAGGGCGATTACACAGAAAATGAAAGGAAGTGAAGGAGAAGAAAGAAGAAGATTAGAGCAGTAACTTTACAAAAATTACTTAAGTAGAGAAGTAGGAAAAGCAGAAGGAATCCTGTATTGTTTAGTAAGTCACGCATGGAAATCAAAGACCAGACTAGCTGACTTCTGGCCCTGAACTTGCCAGACCGAGCAGATGACTTTGGGCAACACAAAAT
Source organism: Steatornis caripensis (assembly GCA_013398225.1). Lineage (NCBI taxonomy): Eukaryota > Metazoa > Chordata > Aves > Caprimulgiformes > Steatornithidae > Steatornis > Steatornis caripensis. The sequence goes on from VZSC01013943.1 coordinate 276,391, forward strand.
TTCTTTTTGCCTCAACCCCTTCTTTAACACAGAGGGTGAAAAAAGCCTGGCAAGCTTTTGAAAACGAAAGGATCTCTTGAAACAAAGGTAAGTAAGAAAAGACAAATTAAATATTAAAGTTCATACATTTATTTTCATCCATTGTTACTCTATTTGAACTGATGGCTCAAACTTGCATGCTCCTAGTCCTAAACTGGGGAAATGAAATAGCTTTAAATTAAGATAAATAACAGCATAACATCTTTTACCAGTGTAGCAACAGCTTTTCCTGTGAGAGCAAATAATATTTCTATTAGATCAAGTAAGGAACACCGAGGTATTCATAGTTCTGACAGCCTCTGCTAAGAAACAAATACCATAATCTTGCTAATTGAGAGATGAATGCACCACCTGAAAAATGCGTGTCAGATCTGTGGATCTAGGATTATTTTGATTTATGTCACTTATCCTCAGCCAAATCAGCTCTTCACCATAACTAAGCATGTGCAAACACACAGTAAAAAAAAATTCAGGCAGACAGAGAAAGAGTAGTCACGGAGACCGAAGTACGAAATTATTTTTGTTCCTCGTCACAAGAGGCTGTCACTGGCAGAGGCAGAATTAGAGCGCAGGTCTCTGTAAGACCAGATATTTACTGACTGCTGGACCACACTGACTTTCAATTCAAAGCCTTTGAGGATTGGGGGGAACAGTGAAATCCGTCCAGCATCTCCACCCTTCATCAGGTAGGGAGCAATCCACTATTTGAGGTGGCATCTGCCTGCCTGTCATGTACATGGGTGTGAGGGCATTCTAAAACATCTCTCTCTGAATTACCAGCTTCCCAAAAAGACCGTATTCAGATGGTCTAGTGTCTTTGTGGTCCCCAGCAGGTTTACTACACTGTTTGTCTTTTTATGTGAGGCATTTTGGAGTTGCATAAGTGCATGCAAAAGAGCAGTATTTTTACTTGTATTGTACTTTACAATAAAGAAAATGTAAGTGAAGAGTTCAGATACTCATTGATATAAAATACAACTATTCAATGTAGAAAATATAAAAGAGGTGTATCACAAGTTCCTCTTCCAAGCATACATTGATATATACTCTGTTCCCAGACCTGCTCAAGGAGGAATAACGCAGTGTTCTCCTTGAGGTGTGTTGGAATGTGAAAGGACAATGCGGTATTTTAGAATTTAGAAAAAGAAGCTGCGGCTTCTTTGTGTTCTGCAAGTAACTTCTTCTCAGACAAAAAGCTACACACATTTTGAGTGAACTAAAAGAAAATATATGTATTAGAGTTTGTACAACTGACATTTTGCATTTTTTTATTTTTTTCTGGGAAGCTTAATAAATAATGAATGACAAAATGTGCATTTAGGTTAGTCTAACTATAGCTTATTAAAATGTAAAGCTATTTTTCTACCTTTTCCTTAGACAAGAAAGACATTCAAAATACACTCATTTTGCCAAGAGTGCTCTCCCCTTTCTTTCCAGGAAATGCTAGCACCTCCAACTGTGTCAGTCCTTAGTCTGAAGCTGTGAAGAAAGAGACTCCCATTTCCTGACTACATAGAAATGTTATGACGTTAGGTGAGAATTAAGGGCACTCTGGAAAAATTTGTCTAATTTATTCTTTGTTAGCTCAAAATAAGTTAGCAGCCTGTTTTTAGAGAAATACATGATCTACATGCCTTATGTAAAGGTAGTACTTTTTTCTGTAACTTAATGACCTCCAGTTTCACATGCTGTTTGAAAGAAACTGCTTGAAAAGACGACCTGCTTTCATAGAATTGCATGTTGGTAGAGCCAGGAATGATCTCTTGAGTTTATCCAGGCTGACCCTCTGCATTTTCCTCTGCTCTTTACCACAGCATTGCCAGTAACATCTTATCTTTTCCATCCTTGGAGATCCGTACTTGTGGTATCCTGAGGACTGTCATTAAAAATCTCTGATGTTGGCCAATGAATCTTATCAGAAATACTTAGTTGAAACATTTCTTTCTTTAGCTTGGATCTTTCCTCTGAGACTATACAAGACTGTGAACACTTCTGTTCTTAAATAATTTTAATGTAAATATATATGTAGCCAACATCATTTACCTCCAAGACCGCTCTTTTCTTGACTCATAAGTCTGGATTTATTGTGTTTATTGGGAGGTTTCTCTAGTTCAGCAGAAAAGATTTAATGTTGTAATTGTTAAATATGCTCCATGGCTTTGTGTCAAGTTATTGCTGACTTCTTCCATTGTACCAACTCTAATTAAAAAAAATCTTTCTAACCTTTCATTAAACTCTTATAAAAGAAAGGAAAATAATTAAATAGTTTGAAAGCAAAATGTGAGTCTTATTTAAACTACTTCCTATATTCTTTTTTCCTTGATCTATATATAATTTGTTTTGTTACAGAAAATTTCTGCTTGACAGTCTTTTAAAATTACATTAATGATGTATTATATTTTCCTCCTGGAGAATAAAAAGGAGGTAAAGTTCATCTTGAATTGTTTTTCTTGAGTCCAGTCATCTCTCCTTTAAAGAGAAAATAAGATAAACCGACAGAAAGAAGAGACTGAATAATAGATATCATTCTGCCTTTTGATGATCTCTCTTCCCTGCAGTTTTACTGTTGGGAATTTACACCTCTAGCACATAGGCTTATGAACCACTCCAAAACCTGTAAATTATTTACAAGCTTCATGCTGTCTAAGCTGTCTTTTTTTCAGTATTTCCAAGTATACTGCAATAGGTGGATTTGTCTTTACTCCCTAATCAACATCTTTTTTTAGACAAGAGGCAAGCCCAAAAACATACGATAAAGAAGAAATAATGAAATGTAGGAAAGAGAATGGAGGAGAAACAAACTCAAAGCTCAGACTTTTGTCTGTATAATAAACAATTTTGTATGATGGATTAAGCTGTATTAGGAGCGTTGGCAATTTTAAATATATTTTAATTATGGGCTTTTGCATGACAGGTTCTTCATCTCATGCTTTATCTGCTGTCAGAGTTCTTCATTTTAGATGTATGTTCATGTCCATTGACTTAATTATCTCTGACTGACAGTATTTTCTCTTTTTGCATGTACTTCTATTGTGACTGAAAATTCAAATTTTCCATAAACACAAAACTTAATGGAAGAACACATATGTAATTTTGAAATAACATGCATATACTTTAATTCTACCCCAAATCCCACAACCTAAATGCACAGTGGTTTTTCATAGCCCAGTCCAGTTCCTAATTTTTCATTTGAATATAATAGGGCTTTGATTAAAGTAGCTTGAGAATTTAACAGATGGCCTTGATTTAATAAAATAATCTAGGCCAAATTAATAATGAGATCTGGGCCAACAGACAACTCGTGAAGCTCAACAAGAATTGCAATGTTCTGCATCTGGGACGAAATCGTCCCTTGCCCCAGTACCAGCTGTGAAGTGACAGGCTGAATGGCAGCGCTGCCGAAAAGGACAAGGGGTTACAGTGGATGTCAAGCCGAGTGTGAGCCTACAAAGAATTCTGCCTGCAAAAGAGATAAAGAACCTGCTGGGACAAGGCCAGGAGGCTGAGGGGGTTATTGCTCCTCTCTACTCAGGGCAGTCTTGGGGCCCTCCCAGGGATGTGGAGGAACTGAAGAGGGTTCAGCATAAGGCCATGAAGACAACTAGGGATGAGAGCACATGGCGAACAAGGGGGGAATGAGAGAGCTGGGCTTGTTTAGCCTAGGCTGTTGCTAAGGGCTGAGCTGTTAGCAGCCCACCTGAAGGGCAGTAACAGAGATAAAAGAACCAAACTCTTAGGGGCAGACACTTTAAGAAAGTTCAGTGGCCACAGTCTGAGGTTTGTGAGCTCACATTAGACACCAGGACAAACTTTTTCACTCTTCTTGGTACCCTGAAGTGGCGATGCTTGAGACAGCCCTTAATTTCAGTGATGCTTTGTGCTGTTGAACAGCCTTGGAAAGTTGTCTGTGTATGTGACAGAGCTTTTCTAAGGGATGAGATGAGAGGCTTTGTTTGATAAGTGGACCTTGATAATTTGTCGTTATCACCATAATCTGCCATTATGCCATACTGACCAGAAGAGAATGGTGTGGTTTAGAGGCTTGAGACAATAGGTTCTGAAGCTTTTGCCTTTTTCAGTCTTCAATGATTTTAAGGTTTATGAAAAATAATTTATATTTTTATGCACTCTACTTCCGAAGGTGCATACATAAGATTGATTTAAATTTTCTATATCAATGATTATTCTGATGTATGTGATTAAAACACAAACCTTCTTATGACTTTGTATTTGCAGAAAACAGACAAATGATAATTACATAATTCACATGGGTTGCAATACCAAATTAATTTCTTCCACTAAGAAATACAATTAGTGTTTTGGACTAAACATCTAGTTTTATTCAGAAAAAAACCCACATTTATTTGGTATTTAATCAGTGCACACTGATGTGTACGTAGCCTATGTTGGCCTCCCATGGGAAGACATCAGTGGCTATGTAATAAAATTACTCAGCAAAATTATCAGCAAACCATTAGTCAATGTTTTAGCAGAGAAGCATTTTTTTTTAGTGTGGCTATACTAATGCATTATGTCAGCAAAGTTTATACTTGAAATGCACAGTGTTTTTTCTAGGCTTATACAAAATTTAACCACAAGGGATCACAGGTGATCTGAAAATTCATTCGCTAAAGTATTCAAGCACTACATAAATTATCTGGAAAAAGTCCAGTGATACTCAGTTCACAAATTGCACCTATCTTGATCCTCCAAAATAAAATGTGTCAAAGTAGCATACATAAGAAACTAAGGTACAACCAGTCCCTCCAAGGATGGGAAAGGTAAGGAATTCGGTGAAACATGTCTAACATGATCTCACTATGCATTGGAAGAAGTAGAAACACCACAAAAATTTCAATCTGAAAGGAAAAATTCATACCCTGACACAGAAGCTGACACATTGATATCAACATGACATCCACCGTGGAGACTTTTGCCAGAACAGAGTTGATCAGGTGTTGCACTGCAGCAGCTGAGCCAAGCAGATATTTGTCATACAGATACAAGGCTAGATCCAAAAAGAACTAGCTTATAAATCTTACCGTCACTTTAAAAACCTAAATCTGTATCTCTGACCCTCAACAGCCTCTATGTTTTGTCAGTTCATGTCAGGTAACAGTGTTCTTGCTTCCCAGTGTTGCTGTTCAGGTAATGGCTCTGTAGCCATAGGCTGACTGCAACCAGGGGCGTAAGTAGTTACAAAAGCAGAAGAGTGGTAGTGGGAGGATCAGAGATAAGCAGAAAAAGTTCTCTCAAATGAGCAGCATCACATTAAAAAATTGTTTGGGTTTGTTAAAATGAAGAATATTATTCTAAGTGCTGTTATGATTAAGCCGCTGGGTCATTAAAAATGCATATATTTCATGTTTAGATGGGATAATTGGCTGAGTAGGGGTGGTAAAGTTATGCTGCATGAAGTTAAAGCTGCAGAAAAAAACCCCAAACCTGGAAGTGACATAAAAGCTAAAGAGCAACAATGGCATGGAGATGGAAATTTGAATGTCAAGGCTTGTGAAGTGATTAATTTTATTTCCTACAGCTGCAAATCCACAACATCTTGTTTCAAATGCCTCCTTTGAGTGCCTGCTGTTTAACATAGTCATAGAATAATAGAATAATGGAATGGTTTGGGTTGGAAAGAACCTTAAAGATCATCTAGTTCCAAATCCCCTGCCATAGGCAGGACACCTTCCACTAGACCAGGTTGCTCAAAGCCCCATCCAACCTGTCCTTGAACAATTCCAGGGAGGGGGCATCCACAACTGCTCTGGGCAACCTGTGCCAGTGTCTCACCACCCTCATCTTGAAGAATTTCTTCCTAATACGTCATCTAAATCTACCCTCTCAGTTTAAAACTGTTACCTCCCGTCCTATCACTGCATGCCCTTGTAGTGTAGTCCTTCTCCATCTCTCTTGCAGGCCCCCTTCAGGTACAGGAAGGCCGCTATCTGGTCTCCCTGAAGGCTGAACAACCCCAACGATCGCAGCCTGACTTCATCGGAGAGGTGCTCCAGCCCTCTGATCATCTTTGTGGTGCTCCTCTGGACTCGCTTGAACAGGTCCATTTCCTTCTTATGTTGGGGGCGCCAGAGCTGGACGCAGTACTCCAGGTGGGGTCTCACAAGAGTGGAGTAGAGGGGTACAATCACCTCCCTCGGCCTGCTGATCATGTTTCTTTTGATGCAGCCCAGGATACTGTTTGGCCTGGGCTGTGAGCACGCATTTGCCAGCACATGATGTTGCCAGGCACAGAGCTGAGGTTGACTGGCCTGTAGTTCCCCAGGTCTTCCTTTCTTCCCCTTTTTAAAAATGGGGGTTATGTTTCCTCTTTTCCAGTGGGTAGGAACTTCACCCGACCGCCACAACTTCTCAAAAATGGTGGATAATAGCCTAGCAATTTCATCTGCGAGTTCCCTCAGGACCTACAGATGCATCTCATCAGGTNTATGATTAAGCCGCTGGGTCATTAAAAATGCATATATTTCATGTTTAGATGGGATAATTGGCTGAGTAGGGGTGGTAAAGTTATGCTGCATGAAGTTAAAGCTGCAGAAAAAAACCCCAAACCTGGAAGTGACATAAAAGCTAAAGAGCAACAATGGCATGGAGATGGAAATTTGAATGTCAAGGCTTGTGAAGTGATTAATTTTATTTCCTACAGCTGCAAATCCACAACATCTTGTTTCAAATGCCTCCTTTGAGTGCCTGCTGTTTAACATAGTCATAGAATAATAGAATAATGGAATGGTTTGGGTTGGAAAGAACCTTAAAGATCATCTAGTTCCAAATCCCCTGCCATAGGCAGGACACCTTCCACTAGACCAGGTTGCTCAAAGCCCCATCCAACCTGTCCTTGAACAATTCCAGGGAGGGGGCATCCACAACTGCTCTGGGCAACCTGTGCCAGTGTCTCACCACCCTCATCTTGAAGAATTTCTTCCTAATACGTCATCTAAATCTACCCTCTCAGTTTAAAACTGTTACCTCCCGTCCTATCACTGCATGCCCTTGTAGTGTAGTCCTTCTCCATCTCTCTTGCAGGCCCCCTTCAGGTACAGGAAGGCCGCTATCTGGTCTCCCTGAAGGCTGAACAACCCCAACGATCGCAGCCTGACTTCATCGGAGAGGTGCTCCAGCCCTCTGATCATCTTTGTGGTGCTCCTCTGGACTCGCTTGAACAGGTCCATTTCCTTCTTATGTTGGGGGCGCCAGAGCTGGACGCAGTACTCCAGGTGGGGTCTCACAAGAGTGGAGTAGAGGGGTACAATCACCTCCCTCGGCCTGCTGATCATGTTTCTTTTGATGCAGCCCAGGATACTGTTTGGCCTGGGCTGTGAGCACGCATTTGCCAGCACATGATGTTGCCAGGCACAGAGCTGAGGTTGACTGGCCTGTAGTTCCCCAGGTCTTCCTTTCTTCCCCTTTTTAAAAATGGGGGTTATGTTTCCTCTTTTCCAGTGGGTAGGAACTTCACCCGACCGCCACAACTTCTCAAAAATGGTGGATAATAGCCTAGCAATTTCATCTGCGAGTTCCCTCAGGACCTACAGATGCATCTCATCAGGTCCCATGGACTTGTGCACCTTCAGGATCCTTAGATGGTCTCAAACGTGTTCTTCTCCTACAGTGGGGGGTTCTCCATTTTCCCAGTCTCTGCCTTTGCTTTCTATGACTTGGGTGGTGTGGCTCGAGCACTTGCCGGTGAAGACTGAGAGAAAAAAGAAATTGAGTACCTCAGCCTTCTCTATATCATGGGTAACCAGATCTCCCGTTTCCTTCTGGAGAGGGTCCACATTTTCCCTAGTCTTCTTTTTGTCGCTGACGTTCCTATAGAAGGTTTTCTTTTTGCCCTTGACATCCCTGGCCAGATTTAATTCTGTCCCTGGCCAGATTTAATTCTATCAGGGCTTTAGCTTTCCTAACCTGATCCCTGGCTGTTCAGACAACTTATCTATATTCCTGCCAGGCTACCTGTCCTTGCTTCCACCCTCCGTAGGCTTCCTTTTTGTGTTTGAGTTTACCCAGTTGTTCCTTGTTCATCCATGCAAGCTTCCTGGTGTTTTTGCCTGACTTCCTCTTAGTTGAGATGCATCGCTCCTCATCTTGGCAGAGGTGATCCTTGAANCGTCATCTAAATCTACCCTCTCAGTTTAAAACTGTTACCTCCCGTCCTATCACTGCATGCCCTTGTAGTGTAGTCCTTCTCCATCTCTCTTGCAGGCCCCCTTCAGGTACAGGAAGGCCGCTATCTGGTCTCCCTGAAGGCTGAACAACCCCAACGATCGCAGCCTGACTTCATCGGAGAGGTGCTCCAGCCCTCTGATCATCTTTGTGGTGCTCCTCTGGACTCGCTTGAACAGGTCCATTTCCTTCTTATGTTGGGGGCGCCAGAGCTGGACGCAGTACTCCAGGTGGGGTCTCACAAGAGTGGAGTAGAGGGGTACAATCACCTCCCTCGGCCTGCTGATCATGTTTCTTTTGATGCAGCCCAGGATACTGTTTGGCCTGGGCTGTGAGCACGCATTTGCCAGCACATGATGTTGCCAGGCACAGAGCTGAGGTTGACTGGCCTGTAGTTCCCCAGGTCTTCCTTTCTTCCCCTTTTTAAAAATGGGGGTTATGTTTCCTCTTTTCCAGTGGGTAGGAACTTCACCCGACCGCCACAACTTCTCAAAAATGGTGGATAATAGCCTAGCAATTTCATCTGCGAGTTCCCTCAGGACCTACAGATGCATCTCATCAGGTCCCATGGACTTGTGCACCTTCAGGATCCTTAGATGGTCTCAAACGTGTTCTTCTCCTACAGTGGGGGGTTCTCCATTTTCCCAGTCTCTGCCTTTGCTTTCTATGACTTGGGTGGTGTGGCTCGAGCACTTGCCGGTGAAGACTGAGAGAAAAAAGAAATTGAGTACCTCAGCCTTCTCTATATCATGGGTAACCAGATCTCCCGTTTCCTTCTGGAGAGGGTCCACATTTTCCCTAGTCTTCTTTTTGTCGCTGACGTTCCTATAGAAGGTTTTCTTTTTGCCCTTGACATCCCTGGCCAGATTTAATTCTGTCCCTGGCCAGATTTAATTCTATCAGGGCTTTAGCTTTCCTAACCTGATCCCTGGCTGTTCAGACAACTTATCTATATTCCTGCCAGGCTACCTGTCCTTGCTTCCACCCTCCGTAGGCTTCCTTTTTGTGTTTGAGTTTACCCAGTTGTTCCTTGTTCATCCATGCAAGCTTCCTGGTGTTTTTGCCTGACTTCCTCTTAGTTGAGATGCATCGCTCCTCATCTTGGCAGAGGTGATCCTTGAATATTAACCAGCTATTTTAGGCCTCTTTTCCCTCCAGGGCTTTATCCCATGGGGCTCCACAAAGCAGGTCCCTGAAGAGGCCAAAGTCTGCTCTCCTNTACAATCACCTCCCTCGGCCTGCTGATCATGTTTCTTTTGATGCAGCCCAGGATACTGTTTGGCCTGGGCTGTGAGCACGCATTTGCCAGCACATGATGTTGCCAGGCACAGAGCTGAGGTTGACTGGCCTGTAGTTCCCCAGGTCTTCCTTTCTTCCCCTTTTTAAAAATGGGGGTTATGTTTCCTCTTTTCCAGTGGGTAGGAACTTCACCCGACCGCCACAACTTCTCAAAAATGGTGGATAATAGCCTAGCAATTTCATCTGCGAGTTCCCTCAGGACCTACAGATGCATCTCATCAGGTCCCATGGACTTGTGCACCTTCAGGATCCTTAGATGGTCTCAAACGTGTTCTTCTCCTACAGTGGGGGGTTCTCCATTTTCCCAGTCTCTGCCTTTGCTTTCTATGACTTGGGTGGTGTGGCTCGAGCACTTGCCGGTGAAGACTGAGAGAAAAAAGAAATTGAGTACCTCAGCCTTCTCTATATCATGGGTAACCAGATCTCCCGTTTCCTTCTGGAGAGGGTCCACATTTTCCCTAGTCTTCTTTTTGTCGCTGACGTTCCTATAGAAGGTTTTCTTTTTGCCCTTGACATCCCTGGCCAGATTTAATTCTGTCCCTGGCCAGATTTAATTCTATCAGGGCTTTAGCTTTCCTAACCTGATCCCTGGCTGTTCAGACAACTTATCTATATTCCTGCCAGGCTACCTGTCCTTGCTTCCACCCTCCGTAGGCTTCCTTTTTGTGTTTGAGTTTACCCAGTTGTTCCTTGTTCATCCATGCAAGCTTCCTGGTGTTTTTGCCTGACTTCCTCTTAGTTGAGATGCATCGCTCCTCATCTTGGCAGAGGTGATCCTTGAATATTAACCAGCTATTTTAGGCCTCTTTTCCCTCCAGGGCTTTATCCCATGGGGCTCCACAAAGCAGGTCCCTGAAGAGGCCAAAGTCTGCTCTCCTGAAGTGCAGTGTAGCGAGCTTGCTGTGTGCCCTCCTCACTGCCCTAAGGATCTTGAATTTCTCCATAATATCCCAGTTCGCATATGACGAAGGGTAGCCTAAGCTCTTTTTCCCAGATTTGCCAATCCATTTGGCTCCTCCAGAGCTGTTCAGTTCTGCCGAAGGACAGAGCTTTTTCCCAGTCCTTTCTGCATTCATTTCCCTCCACTCCACAGGGAAAGCTCTCCTCAGCACCCTGAGCCTCTTCACAGTTCCTCTGTCTGCTGCCTTACTCCTGACTGTCTCTTCTGTCTGCACCAAGCCCTATTTCACATATTCTCTGTTTCTTAGTCCTTGGAGGAAGAGGTTTATCAACACCCACTCTGAACGCTCACATCTCAAATTTTTTTTTACAGATCCTCATCTTTTCTTCCATTTCAGAAGGTCCTTCACAGATAATCTTCAATTAGGATATCACCAAAATTTATCCCATTTATCAGACATAACAGCCTAAGTTGAAACCAAGAAGGCATTAGATAGATGCAAATTTCCAGGCAGGTAGATCCAAAATCCCAGCTCACTTTTAAAAGCTAGCACATTCTGTGATAAGTGTGAAAGTATCTTTCCTAATGTGAAATCTTGCCTTGTGCTGTTTCTGTAGCATAAGCCTGAGAAAGGAGGCAGAGAGAGAACCCTTCTCTGGAAAGAAAGCAGGTGCAATTCAGGATTGCCAGTGTGAGGGAGCGTAAAACGATAGCATTGATATGGTAAATTCTCTTGGCAAACGGGAAAACCCAGTGCGCTCTCAGCAACTGCAGCACTTGTGGGCCATGAGAAAGGGATTATCTTAATTTGGCAAGCAGAAGAAATACTGAAAAATTACTTATTTGGACATTAAAGAAAACTATTCAAAGATTATATAAATAAGCATGCATGCTATTGATGAAAATAAATTTTATTTTGACTAGGTGGTTTATTTAATTGCAATAATTAATGGCAGTGCATAATGTCCTGTTGTGGACTTGCGCATGCAAAATGTTGGTTAGGAGAAGTTTATACATTAAATTTGTCTAAAAATCTCATAGCCTGCAGACACAGGAAGAAGAGAATTCAATAGCTGCTGCATCTTATTCCTCTAGGGCGAACGTAGGAATTGGCTTTTTATAGTTTTACTATTCCTTATGGCTTTGAAATTTAGCTAATATCCAGCTGACACGGTATAAAATGATTTAGTCGTGTCTGCAGACCACTGAATGTACTTCAAGCAGAGTAGAAAACAAAACCACAAGCTAATACACTTCTAGACTAAATTTGTTTATATTTTATTTATACTTAATAAAACTGTTCATATTTTATAAGAACGCTGCTCCTGGCTGTATGCTGGATTTTGTTAGGTTATGTGGTAAAAGTTTGTCTGCACACCCACAGAGGAGCAGAGAATGGCAGGTTGGGGAGGTCAGGCAGTGCTCTGCCCTGACTGCTCCCAGGGCATCCCAGGAGCCATCAGCCCACCAAAGGCCGAGCTCCACAAGCCCAGAGGAGCACAGAGCCACAAAGTTAGGCTGGAACCCAAATTAAGGACAGAGAGGAAGGGACACACTGTCCTGGTCCCTCCTGTGGCTGTCACAGGAGAACCTCAGCCCCAGTGTCAGGACATCAAGATGAGTGAATGCTTGGACTGAAGGAGGTTGCCACACCAGGGTAGGGGACACATTATGGGATGCAGGGGAAGAGCAATTTGGGATTGCACAGGACCTATTTTGGGATGTTTAGAGAGGAACTAAAGGTGGAGAAAGAGAGATATTTAGGTGATTTTGGGGATGAACAAGTGTGGGAAAACAGAGGGGTGAGGGAATAAAAAGTCCCGGTCGCATAGAATCATAGAATCATAGAATGGTAGGGGTTGGAAGGGACCTCTAGAGATCATCTAGTCCAACCCCCCTGCTAAAGCAGGTTAGCCTAGAGCAGGTTGCACAGGAATGCGTCCAGGTGGGTTTTGAATATCTCCAGAGAAGGAGACTCCACAACCTC
>VZSC01013943.1:289296-304034 GCA_013398225.1 Steatornis caripensis
TCCCTGTCTCTCTTGAACTGGGGAGCCCAGAACTGGACACAGCACTCCAGATGTGGCCTCACCAGCGCAGAGTAGAGGGGGAGGATCACCTCCCTCGACCTGCTGGCCACACTCTTCTTAATGCACCCTAGGATGCCATTGGCCTTCCTGGCCGCAAGGGCACATTGCTGGTATATGGTTAGCTGGTCAGTTTGCTTGCCTGGCTGTGCCCTGTGCCTGAACAGTGCAGTCTCTCCTATCTTCTTATTAAGCTCCTTTCCAACTCCTCCCTGGGTGACGGCTCTCCATTTTGTGTGTGCACAGAGGTATATGGGGTCTTATGCCCAGGTGCCAGCAACTGGGGAAATTGGTGTCCAGGAGCATCTACTGGGCATCTGGGCCCCGGGTCTAAGCCTGGCTGCTGAAGGAATACACACTGTATGTATATACGTGTGTATACATATGTACTCTCATTAGTGGACCTCCATCCTGCTCAGCCACAGAGGGGAGCAGGATAAGGGTGTTGGTGCTGCCTGTGTTTGCGTGACTGCTCTGTGCATCTGTCTGTGAACTGTATGGCTGGCTATGTATATAGGTATATATGTGATGTATATGGGTGCTCTGTGTGCGTGTGCCTACTGGGAATACAACTTCAGCCTCGCTGCTGGGTCGATCTGGGGGCATGGCAACAGCCTCTTCTGTCTCATGCTGTTGATTCTGGCCTGATGTTTTCCCTAAGAAACGAATTATTTCATTTATTTTATTTAATACATTTATATAATTCAATACATTAATTAATCAATATTGTATTGGTTTTACTTGGGAATACCTTTAATGTTAAAGATGTATTTACCAAATACCAATAGGCCTAAGCTCAAGTTTTGATCAATCTTAGAACTGCATGCTGAGAATAAATACGTTTGAAATTTATTGTAAGTTAAATAAACAAAGAAATAAATTTGTGATTTTGTAACTCATTTCTCTCCAGTAAATATAAATCTGCTTGTCCTTAATATATTCATCAGGAGTAGATTTCATTGCCTATTTATTTTGAAGTGAGTGTTACTATGATTAACTTTACGTCCTGAAAGTATTCTTAGAATACAGGGTTCACTTTTGATACTATTTTTTTCAGTGAAAAAGCAGAACACATATCAGAAGTGATCTTTATGAAAAGGGGTTGGGTGGTTTTGCTGGAGTTCAGATCATGTTATTGGCCAACATAGGAGAAACACCAAGAGCAAGGAAAAAAACCTGCAGCAGCTAAAAAAAGTAAAATTATTTTAGTGGGACTTCAAAGTAGAGGATACAAACAAAGTGAGGTTTCTAGGTGACAGAAGGTTTTCATGTCATTAAAGAAAAAGCAAATGCAGTCTGAAAAATATCTCAAAAGGTATGCGTAAAGGAGATACCATGCACTAGCCTGTGATGCAGCCTCAAAAAACTGATTCAGAGAAAGATGCTCGTTTGAAATACTTGAAATGTGGTTGAACAAAGCACTAGAAATTAAGACTGGGAAAACTAACCTGGGAATAGTTAGATAGTTCAAAAGATCTTTCTCTTTTCTCATTAATACAGATTTTTAAAAAATCCAGACAAACATTTATGCTGCTTTTCTTTTTTCTTTTCCTTTGCTTTAAATACTTCTAGAAGAAGAAATAGCAGAAGATTTGTGAGGACAGGAGAGCAGCTGTTTTCCTGCCATAGTTAGATCTCCCCAAGAGGGCAACAAATTCACAAAGACTGAGTTATAAGCAAAGGATTGTACATCATGTGTTGGTAAAATTTCAAGGGGTTGTTTCTCCTATGAATTAAAAGAAAAAAAAAACATGTCTTTGTAATCTGTTATAGACAGTCATTTCTCTGAATAGCTTCTTTGAACTGGTGTCTTCTGGACTGCTGTATTGTCATCGTTTGGGCTCCTGCTTTTTAACACCTCTTTTGAAACTCGAGGAATGACAGAAACATTTAATTTTCTGTCTCCGAGAGGAATCACAGAGACAATCAATATGATTGGTAGAAATGATTCATTTATTACAATCGTACTATCCCTATTTATGTAGCCCAATCATACATATGCAAGCTTAATCATACATATGCAAATAATACTCTGCTGATTGGTCACTGCCCGTTTGTGAAACTTCATGCCTTCTGCATTCCTGCGGTTGGTCAGTGGCTTCATAGTTGATACATGGTTCAGCTAATTCCTGCTAACACGTTAATTTTTTAACTACAAGATTAGTCTGTCCTTGCATTGCTACACAACAGCCGGTTTGTCCGTCCCTGCATTGCTACACAATAGCCGGTTCTTCATAATGCACAATAGCTGTGTTCTTCATATCACTCATGGGAATGTGACCTTTCTCAGTCAACCACCCGTCCACAATTTTCTTTGTATAGATTTATCATTCAACATCAACAAATCAAATGGAAGCTTTGAGGAAGTTTTCAGAAAATCAGGGCATGTATGAGAGAACTGCAATGACTACAGAAGAGACACCTATTTTGGCTCTTTTGATCGGGCATTTATATTATTTCCCCACCTCTGTGTTCCTCTTGAGCTTTGCTGTTTGCCTACTATAAAAGCCAGTTTGTCAAAGGACTGGGAGGATGATTGGCAGGACAGTGTCTCAAACTACCCACAAAGGATGACAACTGGTTTTATTCTATCGTTTTGGGGTCTGGCCAGGCCTGTGATAAAATGGAACAAGTCCAGACCTTACCCGCCTTTCTGCTGAAAAGCTGTTGGAAGCAGCTGCTGTTAATTACCAAGAAATGTGCAGAGATGGGAAGATGAGCAGAGGGAGGCTGCACTGGAAGAGATGGGTAAGATAAAGTTTTGAACATGTGTGCATTGGATATNTAATTTTTTAACTACAAGATTAGTCTGTCCTTGCATTGCTACACAACAGCCGGTTTGTCCGTCCCTGCATTGCTACACAATAGCCGGTTCTTCATAATGCACAATAGCTGTGTTCTTCATATCACTCATGGGAATGTGACCTTTCTCAGTCAACCACCCGTCCACAATTTTCTTTGTATAGATTTATCATTCAACATCAACAAATCAAATGGAAGCTTTGAGGAAGTTTTCAGAAAATCAGGGCATGTATGAGAGAACTGCAATGACTACAGAAGAGACACCTATTTTGGCTCTTTTGATCGGGCATTTATATTATTTCCCCACCTCTGTGTTCCTCTTGAGCTTTGCTGTTTGCCTACTATAAAAGCCAGTTTGTCAAAGGACTGGGAGGATGATTGGCAGGACAGTGTCTCAAACTACCCACAAAGGATGACAACTGGTTTTATTCTATCGTTTTGGGGTCTGGCCAGGCCTGTGATAAAATGGAACAAGTCCAGACCTTACCCGCCTTTCTGCTGAAAAGCTGTTGGAAGCAGCTGCTGTTAATTACCAAGAAATGTGCAGAGATGGGAAGATGAGCAGAGGGAGGCTGCACTGGAAGAGATGGGTAAGATAAAGTTTTGAACATGTGTGCATTGGATATCCAGTCATCAGTAGCGGCAACCAAACTGGCTCAAAGGAAGAGTGTTTGTTCTGGGGGTGATCTGTGCAGATGCAACCATAAAAGTGAGGCTTCACAGCATCATAACATCTCAGATTAAAGACATAAAACACACTCAGTATAAATAAGAAAGTGTCGTTTCTTTACTTCTCCTAGACAGGGGAGTCCCCTCCAGTAAAACCTTATATACTGGTTTTGAAGTCGGCTTACCAGCTACTCTAGCCAACAAACAAAACTGCTGCCTTCTGTGTGCCACTTACTCGTTAGTAGAATGTCAGTTAATTTTCTCAGAGAGAGAAGATAATTCCTCAAACAACTTAGAAACACGAATTTTTTACTCAAGTCAATTTTCATATTCCTCTTTTGCTAACTTCCCTAACATTTTAAAATTATATTGTGTATTTCTTTTAATTAATGAAGTATTAATACTGCACTGATAAACAAAGAACTTTCAAGCTCATATGGATCTGGGTAAACCAGAGAAACCAGGAATGGACTAAATCAGGGATTTCTTTCCCCTATTTGAGCATAATTCATGCTCCATAATTATGCTATGTCTATTTAAAGTAGAACATACAAAGTATAGGACAAAGTGTACCTAAAACACAGTTACAGCTGAAAGAATTTAATATCATTTTTGTTCTAAAAAAGCTTCCTGGAGTAAAATGAAGATTAATTAGTACATTAGTGAAGACTTTCCTGCTTTGTAGGAGAGTTGAGAGTCCCAGTACATTAATATGTGTAAGACACATGGAGATACTCAGAGAGTAGGAATTTTAAAAGCTCAAAATACAGGGTGGTGTGGGTTTTTTTTAATTTTTATTTATTACACCGCTTGAAATTACTCTTATGAAAAATTTAATTTTAAAGCCAGCATTAATATTCTTTTCATCTGTAGGATATTATCAACACAATGTACAACAATATACACTATATATATGAAGAAGTATGTTTATAATGACCTATAGCTAGTTTGATGGATTTTCACTCATTTTCTGTAATGAATAACCTGTGTTCAATTCTATTACACTGAAAACCAATGGTGTTTTTAATTTCAATGATCACTTCTACTTTTTGTGTTATCAGAAAAGGGACAGCTATTAAATTAACCTCCTGTCTATTGAAATTGAATTAGTTCTTGCGGGTTTTTTTTCTGATTTTATTTCTCGTCTTAGTTTTCTCAGGAGTGGATTATAAAAAAAAGCTTTCACAGCACCTTTTCTTTATTGAAACCGTTATTGGTTTACATTTTAAAAAATAACTCCTATGCAATCATACAGAAAGATGCTGCAAACAAAGAGTGATGAGTGATGGAATATGTTGACCAAAGATATATTTTGGATCAGACTTATTTGATGACTTCAAGAGGGTCAAAATTTCTTCCTCAACCAGCTTGCTATTGTTTTGAATTATTGCAAAAATTAAGCCTTATAGATCGGAACATACAATAAGACTCTCTAGTCTTCTGTATTTGAATATACTTGTGGGCCTTAAGAGCTAGGAATGGAGATGAAGAAATAATTTTTCTATTCTTTGTATAAGATGTATCGGATGAAAGACATACAGAGTGATACAAAAGGTAGGTGTTTTTCGTGAAACGGTTAGGGATAGTTATCTCGGATAGTCTTTCGTCCCTACTTGAAAGCCTTCCTATGAATTTGCTTATTTATGATTACAGGTGTAAAGCATAAGCAGTTTTTGAAGGAGGAGCTAGACCGCAGGAGCCATCCCCAAACGGAGTGCACTAATTACTGTGTCTAAAGGGACATCCTGCCTTTTGATCTTTCCTGCCTGATCTAAAGTGCTGTAGAATTACTTCAGCTAAAGGCTTGCAGGGGCAACACCTCAGGTTGTTGCATTATTTCTGTCACAGAAGCTGTAGACTCAGTTTATAGCTCAGTGGCAACAGTCTGGATTTTTAGGAACTTTGTGGAAGTCAGTGGATTTGATAGCATCAGCCTCCATTGACATCCATTGGTGAAATACGTGTAAGAACTCATTTTAAGCCTTATCTCATCAGGTAAAACATCTTGCTGCTATTTAGCTGCCTGCAGAGGAGTTACAATAATGCTTCCCAATGGCACAGCAAAGATGCACAAGATTTTGAGCCTCCCGGTGGAAGATACTCTAATGAACAAAGGCCCCTTCCCAACCCCTACTTGCTATGACAGTTTCAGAGGAAAATAAGCAGAAATAAAGGAATTGGCTCACATCCAGCATGTGTGGCTTCACACAGTAAATAACAATCAACACTTTGGCTGCTTCCACAATGCAGTGGGCAAGGTGCCAGCAAGACTTTTAATCAGCGCCGTTCTTTGTTTAGCAATGCCCACTAACTAGAGTAATTTTTAGTTTCCTACTATTAACACTCGCAGTAAAACAACAGTAAACAACATGACTAAAGATTTGAACTTAAAAGCTCGCCCCAAAGCTTGACACACCAAATAGGAGAGCATTTTACAATCCCGACTTCACAAATAGGTGGGAGTTGTAATTAAACTGAATGTAGTAGAACCCATGCTTCAGATACTGAGCAGTGCAGTTTGCTGCAAAGACTTTGGCAAAGCCGAGGCATACAGCTTCACGAGAAGCTGTATTTGGGTGAGCACTACTTCTGTGACTTGCCTTTCACACATTCCCATATGAATGCTTTTGATCAAGTCCCTTCAAATCAACTGAAATCCTAGGTGAGAGGAGGAGGAGCAGGAACAGCTCCTTGCTGGCAAGTGCTGCTCACTCAAGTGCACTGCCTTAGACCCAGTCAAGTGATTCACTTGAGCGGAATGAAGGACATTACCAGTCCCTAATTCCAATATCAGAGTATAGGTCAATTCCTCACTTTAAAACCATGAAGGCCTTTATTTTGTTTTTCTTACACGAGGGAGTTAGACTTTAAAAGCTCAATTGGTGCTTTTCTTTTCCCTAGAGGCTCCTTGTACCCTGAAAGAGCAGAAAATTCACTGAGGAGGGAACTACTAACAAACTTCTGCTAAAGGTTTGCAGACTTGCACCATCACCTTCACTAATATTTTATAGCCGTATCTGAAAAAGAGAAAGCCCGAATTTAGCACAAGGTATTTATGAAGCAACCTCAGTGTGTCGGGGGTGAAAAGAACTATATTCTGCCTAAAATGCTGATCTGATTTTTTTTTTGATTGTCAGTCCACTGGATGTTGATACCAAGTACTGACACCAAATCAAAGTTTCATTTTAATCATGAAGTAAGAACACTGTGCATTTTGCATTCCTGGGACACACGTCTGCATGAGAGACACCCAGCCTGAAAGCGTGTCCTAACTCATGTTATTTCAGTATTTTTCAGAGTGGTGATTCTTTGTTTCTTTCACAGGCGTGCAATAGTAAAGGCAGACAGATCAATATTTGGTTAGTGCTAACTACAATGAAAAGCGCCAAGGGATTTTGACTATTACAGAATGCTGTTAGCCTGCAGAAATGGTGAAGGGCATAAAAGTCAATGGGGAGCAGGTTAGAAACTGGAAATCAAACATTCTACTCATTATATTTTATATAGTAATACATTTATCCTTTAACAAAGGTTTTTGCTTTCCCCACTACTAACAACACTTTCTCTCAGCAGAAGGGCCCCAGCATTGCAAATAAAAGAACAAAAGTGCTTACCTGCATAAATATTTATAAACCAGCCTGACATTAGCATAAATAGGAACTGATTCACCAAGTACAGTGGTGAAAATCAGAAGCGATTGAGGCATTGCTGTGTATGAAGCTGCTGTGAGTGAGAGAGAGATGTGGCCTGTGGGAAGAAATGCTTCTTCCCTGTTCACACACCGAGGGCAATGTACCTCATCCTGGAGGCTCTCTGGCATTCAATGTCTCTCACCAGCTCCCCTCTCCATGTACCAACACCTCACTGTCACATCTGTGCTCAGCAAGTCTGCCAGCGCACCACACCGACATCTTCATTCTGTTGTGATATGGAGAAGTCCATGCTATTGAGAAGATACTCAACCACTAGAGCTCTAATGTTTATGGTGATCATGGGAGGGCAGAGTGGGCTTTGTGGCAACGCTTCGGGCGATAGATCTAAATGCCTTTGAGAAGGAGAAGTGAACAGTTCCATATGACAGTGGAACATGTACTATTGCTACTTAGAAATGAGATAATTGTTTCTATAATTTAGTACAATACATGAGAAAAGCATCAGAATGGAATTTGAAGTTTAGTTAGGAATATGAGCTGATAACCTTTTTTAGCACAGCAAAAAATCTAAATAAACTACATAAACCTCCTTTAGACTGTTCTGAAGATTTCCCTGTCTCCTATGTGGATACTTGATAACATTGCTTTTGGCAGCATACCTAAAATTTGTAGCATAAGTCAAATAATTGGAACTGAATACTGAGATAAACCTAAATAAATGGTGATTGATATTTGCTGACATATTTTTGTGAAAATACAAACAGCGTAGAGAAACAAAAAAGAAGCAGAAGACAACTCACAGTAAAAACAGGTAACAAGAAAGTAAAAACATAACTAGAGAATCAGACACATCTAAAAAGGTTATGTATTGTACATGGTGGTGGGCCTACGAAAGATATTTCATTTCTCATAGTGGTATTATTCCTCATGGAGATTCATTGAGGATGAAATTGCTGTGCATAAAAACTTCCTGCAAAACTTGCTAAGTTTATGGCACACAAAATTTGTCTTTGTTCCACAACTGCAGCTTCTGAGAATGGAATAATAAAATAAGGCTGTTATAACTTGGGCTCCATTACAGGGTATGGTACCACACCTCTTGTCCAGTGAAGCAGATGCTCTAAGACTCTATTTATTTCCAACACCACTGGAAGTGCAGTGGATTTTTTTTTTCAAATTAGATATAGAGTGGTTAGTTGATCTAGTCTGAGGGATGATATGAGACTTAAATCTGAAGAATTATACTACTTAGATATAAGAAGCAGAAAAAAAAAATTGATTCCTGTGCATAAGCTTCTAGCCTGTTCATGGACTCCTTAGCGTTGAGACAGTTACGCTAATAGAAGAGGGATGGGTTTCAAACTTCAGATTCTAATTAGGTCTTCAGTGGGAAATGGAGCAGAAAAATTCCTAGAGTGCCCTGAGATTTATCAAAAGCTGCTGCTCCCAGGAACTTTGAATGCAGAAGGCAACGACCAAATGGAGAAAGGCATTTCGCTTGCAGAGCAAAACCTGAAACCTTCAGTTTCAGGTCCTCTGTTGAACAACTTAGAGCTCTGACGAGGCCCTGCATGCTCCCAATTGAATGGAGGGAATACTTTGACTGCGATGTATACTCTTTCTTGGCTTATTAATGTAGAAGGAAAGAAAACAATGTTCTGAAGAAACCAGAAAAAGGATCAGACTTTTCCAGCACAGGGCAACAGGGATAGGTGCTTGCTTATCTACTGGTAAAAAACCCATAATAATTAGACTACATTTTGGTATTGCCTCATGCGAATATCTCTCTCTGGGACTGGAATGGAAGATTTTAGAGCCAATTACCACTAAATTACAGTAGTCTGACAGACTGAAGGAATGTGCAGGTTTTTTCATCACAAACAGCTAATGTGGTGAGGGACAAATCAGCCAAACTGACACATTGCTATCTAGAGCTCTAGAATCCTTGAGAAGCCATTGTTACAGTGAAAAACACGTGAAGAGGGTAAAAAAAATCCTCATGACATTTAGGCATGTTCCATTAAAATCAATGAAGATTTGCAACTGACTTTAAGAGAGACAGGATTTTTAGCCTGGAAGAACAACATTAAAAATTAAGGAGCCAAATGTTATAAATATCTAGAATCAGTGAATCTATAGGGGTAGTTAAAAACTGATAAACAAACTTTCCATTACTCTCTGGTGTCAAGTTGAATCTGATTTTACATCTGCTTTCATATTAAAGTTCTCTGCTGTTTTATATCGTATTATTCTTCTTTTTCATCTTGCTCTGGAGGGAGGTAACAAACATTGCCTGATTTAAAACCTTGTTATTACTAATGAATCCCTCATTGTACTCTGATTTTTACTGAGGACTCTTTATTCTGGACACAGAGAAACACTGACAAAGAGCTTTTGCCCTAAAAACTTAGGAAAGAGGTGAAACTGGACTGCCGAGCAGGACAATATAGAAGTTAGGTATCGAACCTGGATTTCCTGCCTGTTGATCCAAAGCTCGGTAACCTTCGCAGCGAGATCCATTGCTTAGTGCTGACATTTTTAATCACAAGCACAATCACTTGTCTCTTGCCCTGATACCTGTAATTGCTGGTATATAGCATACCAGAGACAAATACTGCTATATCCAGCTACTGGAGGTTTA
The DNA here is from genome assembly GCA_013398225.1 of Steatornis caripensis. Lineage (NCBI taxonomy): Eukaryota > Metazoa > Chordata > Aves > Caprimulgiformes > Steatornithidae > Steatornis > Steatornis caripensis. The sequence continues at coordinate 299,119 of VZSC01013943.1, forward strand.
CTTGTACAAATTATTCCTGACACTTGTTTTTGCGAGGCCACAGTGGAGCTGGTTACAGTGTCAGAGATGTAAAAAGGGAGCAAGTAAATCATTGCTAGAAATACCACAGAGTGCTTTCTAGATCAGTGTTTTTTCAGACGTGAGGTTACTGTTATTTCCACTTGAGCTTAGTCATGGAGGGATAAACAGTCTCGCTCAAATATACTGCCCATAGAACACGCATTTCACTCTTAATGCCAAGGAATTCAGGGCTCATTTTTCTCTCCTGTAAGGATGAACTTTGCTATCTCTAGCTCCTGGGAAAGTTCAGTTTCCCACAGCCACCAGCCCCCCTACTGGTGCTCCCCACTTTGTTCCCAGGTTGTGTTCGAGAAGGCTTTGATCAAAGGCTGAGAAGCAATCTCTCAGATAGCCAGGGACACTCTAAAAGGTTTTGGCTGTCAGACCAGAAACATTAAATTAGGCAGTTGTCAATGTAGAGCTCATGCAGGCAGCAAAACACTGATATAATGCTCTCTTGCAACCCAGAAGGCTTTTTAGTGTGAGAGTTAAGGCTTTTAAAGGTGTGTGGCAGTTAATAAGCCAGTCAGAGAGCCAAAAGGTTGGAGTTTTTAGAATTTTAGTTTCATGCTGTGTTTACTGAATCCTACTGTCTTTTGAGTTATTGGCTCCTATTTCTTCTGTTATACTCGCTGTATCTAAGGCCTGTTAAGTATATTTCACAATGGAATTGACTGAGTTGAATAAATTCCCTTACTTGAAAGTTAGCATGAGAATCATTCACATAATCTGAGTGAAAAGCAACTGGATGAATGTCTGGCCGATCTAAGGAACATGAGCTCTGTTAGATACTGGATTTTAGATTTTCACTCAAAGGTAAATATAAGTTGATCCAAGAGTTGTAATAAACTTCCATGACACTTAAAGGCTTAACCTTGATGCTCTGGGACTTGTGATTTGCTGTTTTATTTCAAGATTTATCAATATTTATTTTTAGCACAGATGTAGACCAAAAGAAATTTCAAATCAGAAATTAATTCTGCTGAAATCAAGAAAGGACTTTTGATGGTTTCACTGCTTTCTGACAAAACCGGCACATTGCTGATTTTGTTTAAATTGATCAGCAATTTAAACAAGAAAACATTATAAAGATCTAAAATGAATTGGAAATTTCTGGGATCCAGAACGGATCCCAAGGTCCAGCACAAATAAAATTTTGTCTGTACAGTTTTGAAGTAATCAAGACCCAAATGGTGGAACTGCATGTCATGGATTAAAGCTGGGCTGGCTATGAAATGGACGACAGACGCTCTTTGTTAACCCCCTCTCTCCCCAAAATGGGGGGGAGGAAGAGAAAAGGGAAAGAGGCTTATGAGTTGGAAAAGTTAAAACAGCTTTAATCTAACTACAATAATAAGGCATAATAATAATATGAATAATAATAATGAAAATATATACAAAACCAAAATCGAACTCCCCCCAATGACAAATACGTCACCTGGACGCTGCGGGGCATGTCCCGAGAAAGTCCCGGACTGTACTCAGCAGCAGGCAGGAGCTGGATTCAGGAACGTATGGATCAGGATTGAAGGCAGAAGAATCGGACAGAATCCTCCTCGAACGCAGGCCACAGTAGAAGAAGAGAGAGTGACCCTCATGATCCCTCAGCTTTATACTGAGTATGATGTGTATGGGATGGAATACTCCCTTTGGTCAGGTTTGGGTCACCTGTCCGACCCACTCCTCCCCACCGCAGGGTCGCAGGTGTGACCACTTCTCTGCTCTTTCAGCTCCGGCGCACAAGAAAGTCAGCAGAAGCAAGCATCGACCTTGGTCTCCATAAGGATAACTACAAGCAACAGCCTTTCTGCATACCATTCCTGCTGATGTTCCAGCACTAACTATAAACACCGAGCCTTGTCACTGCCAGAAGCAGCTACTGTCTGGGAAAACATGCAGTTAATTTCAGAGTGCAGCTTCTCAGAAGAGACTTAACTAAAAAGTAAAGTTATTAAAAGAAAATTGGTTCTGTCCTGGCCCAAACCAGGACACTGCACCATACAGAAGTATTACCAGAAGATGAATTTATTCCCTCTCCTCTCATTTTGTAGGCTTAGGGCACTCACCTGTAAGTATGTGCATCCACACTGTGTCTGAATTGCAGTGTAACAGGCAGCTAACTTAGAACAGGATTTCAGATGGAATCATCATGTTTTATATAAAAACTCTTTAAAAGTAAGCAAGCTGGTAGCAAGAAATCTAAGTAGAGGGATTTTTTGAACGCTGTGTTTTCAACTGAAAAATTGGCTCACTAAAACATTTTCTACAAAGCTGTGCGTTATAATGTGCAGTGTTTATAGCAGTTACAATTAGTATTCATCTCACCTTGTGAAGACAAGGGGACAGGTGGGAGGAAGGAGAATAAGAGGTATCTACTCACTGCATTTTTAAATTACAACTTCATCAATGGTGCATTGCACCAAACTTGGCTTCTCTAATGTTAGTCATTACCCAGAAACAAAAATCCAATAATTTCACATAACTCAGATACCAAGCTTTGTAATGCTTAGCCCAGACGCAGCAAAAGAGTAGCCTCAGTGAGGTCTAGCCAAAGAAGATATTTTGCTGCTCATATTCAGTACATAAACATTTTTATTGCTCAGATATCACCTACTGACACAGACGAAAGATCTGTGATAGCAAACCAGTAGCTGATTTACACAGAGCAGCTGACTGGCAGAGCAGAAGGTATATACCATGCATCAAGTGTCAGCCTGGCATGACTGATGGCATGCCTTACCGTGAGCCCTGCTGAGAGCACACCAGAGCACAGGACAGGGGACTGCCAGTTTCAAAGAGGAGCAACTCACAAGCACACAGAGCAATATGATTCCAACAAAATATAATATTGACATTTTAGACTAAAGAAGGACTTTAGAGGTATTTGGTGCTCAGCACTATTATTGATACTGGGTGCTTAAAATCGTGCTCTTTTTGTATGCTGCTTAATTAGCTACGTTGCATGTACATTTTTCAGAGATCATTCGGAAGTACGCAATTGCTATCATGAAGATAGTCCTTGGTATGCTAGATGATAGATTTTCCCTAGTGAACGTGACATGAAGTATCTCCACGAACAGTAGTAAGTCGTGAGATGAATAGAAGCGTAGGACTGAGTTCATTATTAACTTTCAAAAAGAAGATTTCAATCTCTGCCAGCAACTGCGAGACTAATCGAAACGAGTATCTCCGCTGAATGCATTAAAGTCTGTAAATTTGTGAAGGCTGACAACTATACGCTAGGTCTGTCAAATTGTACTTCCAAATTAATTTTTACTCTTATATTTGAAAAGTTTCAAGTTTCTTGACTAAATCCTGAAGGAAAAATATAATGAATGTAAGCATTATTTATTGCTCAATTTGTTAAAAGTTTTTTGCATAGACTTGTTTGAAATATGGAAAATTTCCCTCTAAGCCCCTAGTAAATGAATGCCAGTACTTTTGAAATATAATAACAACATTCTGCTTTGGCAAGGGGTTTTTCTAAGTTTTTTTTTTAGTCACCTGAAATTGAGAAAACAATTGATCCGAAGCACAACTGGTAAATACAAACTGTATTTTAAAAACTGGAGGTTTGAGCTATGTGCATTACACATGTCTTCAGAAATTCTCTCTAGATAGAAAAAAGATGATTTACAGAAATCTGTCTGTTGACAGCAGATGTGATATCCAGCTTCTGAGTTTACTTGCTTGGAGTTTTATGATGCAGTTGTCTATTGTTTAGTTTATTAAGGCTAAGCAAGTCACAGGAGTTTTATAACATGGGGAGATGTTAATTTTCAGTTTGAATTATTACTATTTGATTTTCTATTAAGATTCAGAAAGTCCTTATTTTTTTCTATGTTACTGACCTTTTTATTCTACAAATTTAACAGGTTTATATGCATGAGGCATAACCCGCTCAGGTGTCAACATTGTGTCTATTTGAAAAGACAAGTTGTTGGTGCTTCTTCGTGTCCACAACACTGCTGTTCATACACTGTACAGAGGGCTCAGCACCTCGCTAAAAGCTTTCAGCCCTATGGGCATGTTTCATGCACTGTTACCTAGCAGAGCAATCCGTTCCCTATTTGATATTCAGAGTCACAGAGGGATATAGGTCAAATGGTTCTAGAGTCATTCCATGTTAGCCAGGACAACTAGGTGGGAACGTTTAACTGACTTATGTTTTTCTTCCAGGCTATCTTCTTTTCTGTTTGGCAAGAAAGAAAGCCTGCTTCTGGAAAGATCCTGCTCTTTCTCAGATTACATGCTGTGTAACCCAAGAACTTCTACAGACAATCGCCAAATCTTGAGGGAAAAGAACTGTACTGACTGCTGGTGAAATGAAATCTTCCTTACTGTCCTAGGACTCCATGGGGAAGGGTGAAAAGCATATTTAAGCTCTGAGCCACCTCATATGCAAGAACAAGCTTTGAGAGATCAACGTCAGGGGCAAAATACTCTCGCACTACTGCCATTGTCGCTCAAGCTCTCTTGTTTTTTCTCTCTCTCTTCTGGCCCTTTTTAATATTGGATCTGCATTTATTTGTTACAATACAAGATGGATTCAGTGTAGAACTGAATGGGATAACGAACTGGAGACATCGTATTGACTCTGTGAGGTGGGAGACAATCATGACTCAGAGGTAGCAAGTGTTGTTTCTCATAGTGTGAAACCTTCTGTTTCATAACATACGGTGTTCCAGGGATAAACTAAGAGAATTATGTTGTCTTTTCCCATTCTTATGTTTTAGAATAGCTGAAAAATGTTAAGCTAGGGAGTAAGGATAATAGAATGGGCTTTCAAAATCTCTGTTTGTATCACCACAGAGCTATTAAAACCATTTGCACCTCTCATTCTGTATCTCTTTTAT